>QANX01002712.1:0-11509 GCA_003254975.1 Ochetophila trinervis | reverse complement strand
AACAATACAGTAATGCATTTAACCATAATAAATAAATAAATAAATAAAAAGGTGAGGAATTTATTTTTGTTCACATGCCATTGAGCGGGTTACATTTTCCTTTTGGTAATAACATTGAACGGGTTACATGTTTATGAATAAGAAAGCCAAAACTAATCTCAACCAAAAAGGAACAAAAAAAAATGCGGAAAGACAAGCTACGATGTTTTTCCTTTTTTCCGAGCGGTGAGGGTGAGAAGACTAATGGACCAAATAATAATACTAAAATTTTACCGTTTTTACTATATATTAATTTTTTCATATTAGTATTTAATTTATTTAGATATTATTTTGAATTAGCTTTGTCCTATATTGTTTAAAGATAAAAATGCATTAGAAATGACAAATTATAAATGTTTAGTTTGGAAAATAAATTTGACTTGAGTTTCACATCGAAAGTGCAAAAAATTGATAAGCCATATTATCTTATATAAATAAAAGTACTATCAAATTTTAAAATGGATTCCCCGTGCATCAAGACACAAATATAACATAGACTATGTTGTATTATTATTTGCAATATTCAGATTTAGAATTTAGATGGAATGTCTCCATGTGGACCACATATGTTTTAACTGTTGAATTTAAGTTGCAATTTTTGGATGTAATTTTGAAATCTTTTAGCCAAAACTTTTTAAAATCATTATAATGTTAATTTTTATTTTTATTTTGTGCTAAATCATTATAATATAATGTTCTTCGTGTGAGTAGACGGGTTAGTCAATAACTTAGATTTTAACCAAAAAGGCAAACGTCGAAGTTTCACTACAACTGTTTCACTACTAAGCTATCTATAAGTAATATCTCTTTCAATCATTCTATACAATGTAAATTTTACAAAATATAGTGACATGGTAAAATATTTATTGAATATCTAAATATAAATAATTTGTTGTACCCATCGTTTATATTGCAGTTTGTTTTCCCCTCCCCGCAAACTATTTTTCTAAGTTGTCCTTTAGGAACTGATTTGAAGTGCTTTATGTGGGGGAAAAGAAAGCACTTATTTCATGCTTAATTGGTTTTTGGTTTCTGGAGATGTGCTTAATTAATTTATTTATTTTTCTCAAAACGGAAACATGCTTAATTAATTGGCTGAAAATTGATGGGTTAGGGTATTTTATTTTGATAGACAGTGATGAATTGGCAAAGCCAGGGTTTTATTTGTGGAATTTATTATTAGTTTTTTCTATTCTCATCCACATTTTGACTAATAAAAAATAATCATCGCGACCATGAATAACCTTCAAACTGAATCGCGCAAATAGATAAAATTGTAGCAAATTTTATACCTATGTGCAATCTATTGGATAAAAACAACAAGCTCTGTTTAGAAAGAAAAAAAATAAGAAGTTTAATATTGCTTTCTTGTATATTACGTAATACTTATCAAATATTGAATACTAAATCTCATAAAAAAAAATTGAATGGGAAATCATATGGTATTATCATCAAAAAAATATAATATGGTATTATTTTATTAGTTCATTTTTTTTCATGTACTTTAGGTTGAATTAATTTATCAATCATTAATATATCATATGTTTGGATTCTAAAATTTGATAAATAAATTTTGTTTTTTTTCCCCTCCTAAAAAGCTACGGCGCTCAAATTTTGTATATTAATTGTTAAAAACTAAGAATGTGCAAAAAAATCAACCGATCTAATCCAATTTAACTTGTTTAGATTGATTATTTTAGTGTGATTGGATTTGATCAGTTTTGAAATATCAAAACTGATAGTCGGTTCGGTTCAGTTCAATTTTTAACGTTAAAAACCGATAAAACCGATCCAAACTGAACAAATTACCTTATAAGTTTTAAATATATTTTTTATTATGTGGCTTATTTTTATCGATAGATTCACCATTTTATGGTGAACCTACCAACACTGAATCATTTTTACTTTAGGGTTAAAGCATCAAAGTTTAGGGCATTATCTATTTATGAAGCCCCAATTGAATTTGAATCGTTGCGTTGCCGCTACGGACTGTGGTCCTCTTCGGACGTGTCCTCGACAACCTGGTGGCTGGTGGTTGTTCGATCTCCTCTTGGTTGCTAGGGTTTCCTTTTCCTCTACCAATTCAGTCGACTTCCAGCTCTAAGAAACCCAGGCTCATCGCCTCACAAACTGCCACGACCTTTCACACTTCCACTTCCAACACCACTCATCCTAGAAGCTTCGATACTAGCTCTAGTCACCAAGGTCCTCCCTTCGATACCAGCTCTGATGGTTGGTCTGCGATTGATGTTAGACATTGTCTGGTCTAACATCTGTGAAGCCCGATTGAAGTTGAATCTCGGTCGGCACTCAGTACTCGACAGTTAGCACTCGACAACACTTGCACTAGTATGGTATTGCTTGCCCTCTCTTCAACTTCTCTAAAGATTGGGTTGGTGTTGACTGACTGTTGAGGGTTGAAGGAATTATTGACTGTTGAGGGATGGGAAGTTGAAGCCCGATAGATTAGGATTTTTTTTTTCTTTGGTGAATGTTGGATTAGGGGTTATTTTACAAAGAATATGACAATTATTACTTAAATGTTCCCAACCCGTGATGCACATTTATGATCACTTTAAATTTGAAATCTTTTTTTTTTTTTTAAAGTTTGTTTTTAAACAATCCATTCTTTTATACTCAACTATAAATGAATTACGCATTTTTTAGTAATGTTTTTGCAATTCAGTTCAACATTGAACATGTAATTCAATTGACTACTCGATTATTTGAAAGATAGGTTTTTAGTTTTTTTTTTAATAAAAAAGCAAACATTAATAATGAAAAAATTCTATTAACTCAGTTACAATTGAAATGATGATGGAATTTTCTCTAAAAGTGTTTCTTAAACTGTTTATTTCTGTACTTGACACTTTTATTTACTAATTATTCATGTTTATATTATAGATGGATTCAAGTAGTGTTAATGAAAGGAGCACTATACCTGATACACAACCAAATGATACACCACAGTCCAAAGAACAAGCAGTTGGCAGCTTAACTCATTCTACCGCTGAAAATGCCAAAGATCTTTTGGAGTCCCAAGGCTTATATGTAAGTAAACGTCGAAAACCTACAAGGCCTCCCTCGATGGTTTGGGATCATTTTGTCAAAACTTTTGATGCTAATAAAAATAAAAGGGCTATTTGCAATTATTGTAAAAAGGATTATGCATATGGTAGTAAAAAAAATGGTACCCCAAATCTTTTGAGTCATTTAGCTACTCAATGTGCCAAATATCCAAATAGGTTAAACAATAGGCAAAATTTTTTATCTTTCCAACCTAAAAGTGGTGTAGAAGGAGGCTGTCTTGCTGCCCATTCTTTTAGTTTAGACAGAAGTAGGCTTGCACTTGCAAGAATATTAATTAAATATGAATTAACCTTTTAGGTGGAAGATGAAGGGTTTAGGGAGTTTTGCATGGAATTGGAACCTAGATTTGTAGTGCCCTCTCAAACCACAGCCACTAGGGATTGCATGCAACTCTTTTTAGAAGAAAAAGAAAAGTTGAAAACTAATTTTTCTAGGAACAAGTATAGAGTTAGCCTTACCACTGATACATTGACCTCTGGACAAAACATATGTTATATGGTGCTTACTAGCCATTTTATAGATGGTGATTGGAATTTGCAAAAGAAAATTATTAACTTTTGCCAAATTCCAAACCATAAAGGTGAAACAATTGGTAAAGCTATTGAGCAATGTTTGTTAGATTGGCGTATTGAGAGAGTTATTACCGTGACAGTTGATAATGCAAGTTCTAATGATGGAGTTATTGCATAAGTAACTAGAAAAGTGAAAAATTGGGATGGAGCAATCTTGAATGGTGATTACATGCATATTAGATGTTCAACACATATTTTGAATCTTATTGTTTCAGATGGATTAAAAGACTATCATAAATTTATCAATAGGATTCGAAATGCAGTGAGATTTGTAAGGTCATCACCTGTTAGGACCCAAAGATTTAAAGCTTTTGCTGAAAAAGAAAAAAAATTCTCTCAAAAACTTGTGTGCCTTGATGTTTCAACTAGATGGAAATCAACTAATTTGATGTTGGAAGTTACAGAAAAGTTTGAAAAAGCATTTACGTGTTTAGAGGATGAAGGTATTAGTTATATTAATGAGTTATGTGGTCAAAGTAGAGGTGCTCCTGAAAGGAAAGATTGGATTAATGCTCATGTGTTCATTAAGTTTTTGAAAAAATTTCAAAGTGCAACCTTGAGATTTTTTGGATCTTTATATGTTACTTGTAACAGTTTTTTAGATCAAATTTGTTTCATTCATACTCAATTGGAGCATTGGATCAATAGTGATAATCATCTTGTTAGTGAATGGCAAGAAACATGAAAATCAAATTGATAAATATTGGAGAGGTGTAGAAAAAATAAATCCCTACTTGTTTATTGTTGTTTTGCTTGATCCAAGGCACAAAATACACATGCTAAATTTTTTTGTGAGTATATTGTATGGTAGTAACAAGATAATGACCAATAAGTTGGTTGATAGATTTTTAAATATTTTGAATTGCATGTATGAGGAATACGATAGTACTTTTAGCCATTCACATGTGACTCAATTGTTAGAACTAACTAGTAACGTGGAAGTTGACATATCTGAATTTGATGCTTACCAATTTTACCGTGCTCAATACAAAAAGGTTTTGAAGGAGAATGATAGTTTGGATATCAAAACAGAAGTTGATAGGTATTTGATGGAGGCATGTGAGGATGTGGATGATCCTAAGTTTGATGTATTTGAGTGGTGGAAGAGGAATGTCTCTAGATATAAGGTTTTATCTCAGATTGCCCGTGATGTTTTAGCTATACATGTATCAATTGTGGCATCTGAAACTGCATTTAGCACCAGATGTTTCATCATTGATCAATTTAGAAGTTCATTATCTTCGAGGACAGTGCAAGCACTTATTTGCACTCAAAATTGGATCCGATCCTCACCAATTATTGACCTCAATGAAGCTGCAGAGCAAGATGAAGAATGTGCTACAGGTAATTGTAATATTTTTTTTGCTAATTTTTATTGTTCATAATGAGAATTGTTTTAATTGTTAGATTTAGTAATATGTTTGTTAACTTATTTTATGTTCGTGTTGTAGATATCCTAAAAGATGTTAAAGAAATTAACGTTGAATAATTCAAAAAGCAAATCAAAGTGTACTGCTCAAGTTTATGTCATGGCATTCTAATTTTTTTTTTCCAGACTTTTTCATTTTTTTGTGGTAAATTATTATCTTAAGGTTGATGTTTGAATGGTGAATTATTTTTTTAGCTTAGTATCTTTTTTTTTTTTGTCTTAGTTTAATGTTACTGATATGTCGGCTTTATTGTATTACCTTAAATTTGAAATTGGATTACTGGATTGTTGTATTAGTGTAGTAATTTTGTTTTAGTTTAATATGTTTATTTGTCTTATTACTTTATTTATTTATTATTTATGTGTTAGATTTTGAAAATAAATATAGTTGTTTTTTAAACAAAGTTCAAGTCCGACAATATTTTAGTACAAAAAATAGCTCAAATGTTAAAGATTCAAAATAAAAAATTTCAAAAATTAAATGAAAGTCCAAGACAAACCTATTAACCAAACCGATCCAATCCAATTACCAATTAGATTGGATCGGATCAGATTTGATGTATAGATCGGATCAGATCGAATTGAAAAAATCAAAATCAATTACTAATTGGATTTGATTTGTTATTTTAAAATAGATTGGTTTCGAACAGATAAACACCCCTATTAAAAACAAACTATCTTCTATAAGTTGAATCTCTCCTAAAGATATTGTTGATATCTTTTAGTTACTTCGATATTGCTTTAAATGAGTAAATATGGAGCTACTTAACAGAATGAATAATGCTACGAATACTAAAATAACTATTTTATGACACATTTGGTATATAAAATGAATATTTTTAATAAAATAGGAATAAAAAATGAAAAAAATAATAATTATTCTTATTTATATGTGTGGTTATACTATTGAATTAGAATAAGCTTTAACCTTTATAAAAATTTTCTTTTTGTTCAAAAAATTTCAAATTTGGTAAAAATTAATTAAAAATTTAAATATATATATATATATTTAATTATGTACTTTATGATATGATAATTTATCTAAATCTATTTATTTTTTCAAATATGGAAAGGATAATTTGAAATTTATCTATATATAAAAAAACAACAATTCTGAAGTTTTTTAACTATATTATATATAGTTGTTGTTTTTTTAAACTTTAAACATATATGCCTTTTTGTTTGTGGTGGGGTCTGCTTTGTAGCTTGAGGATGTAAGTTATTCATCATCAAAGTGCACTACAATGGTTATTTTGAGGAGGTGAGGGGTAAGAGTGTCTACAAGGGGGTAAAGTTGATTTTGTGGACTATTGTGATCCAGATACGATGGGATACTACAGTGTGCAAAGGATAGCTCTACAATTAGGATATGGGAGGAATACTAGTAGTTTTTTTAGGTATCCTGGAAAAAATCTGGATGATGGAGGGTTAATGTACATCTTTGGGGACGAGGAAGTGACGTTAATGAGCACCAAACTCCACCCAAACAATAGGGCTGAGCTGTATTTAACTAGGTTTGACCTTTCAGTGCCCTTAGATGTTGCACCACCAGCACCAGGGGCAAACCCAGTGGAAACCCCACCATCTGAAACCCAAACACAAGCTGAGTATGAGCCTGAAATTGAATCACAACCCCTTTTGCTTACCCAAACTTCATTTGAATCCCAATTTGAGCCTCAGCTGAGGTCTCAATCCATTGGCAGCCATTCATTTGTTAACCCTAGCCCATTTGAAACCTAATATGAAGCATTAACCAGTGCACATGAGGCCCAAACCCCTATTGTTTCACAAAACCCTCAGTCAGCAGATGTGGATGTTGAAATCCAACCCCCATTTAAGAGTCAATCCCCACATGAGGCCCACAATATATCTGAAAGTGAGGCCCAGCCCCCAATGGTTAGCCAATCCCCACCCCAAGCACAATCCCCACCTGATGAGGCCAACTCTGGGATCAACAGTGTGAGTGAAAAATAGGATGATGATAGGCTTGAGGATGATGATAGTCAGGATTCTAACTTTCATCAATCAGAGTATGAATAAGATGATGATGATTTAGCCTTTGACACCAATGTTGATCCAAGTGTGGAATGGAGTGGGATCAATGTTGAGCAGCCTGTTGCAGAAGATGTGGTTGGAGATAACAGTGGAGATGAGACAGATTATGAAGGAATGGATGAGTTGGTCAGTCTGAGTGGATCTGATAGTGAGTGTAAGATGAGGCAAAGAAGATGGCATGAGTTTAATGCTGAGACTGATATGGCAGATCCTCAGTTTAAATTGGGAATGCTATTTAGTAATGTTCAAGAAGTTAGAAAGGCTATAAACGCATATGTGATCAAACAACAGAGAGTTATTAAGTACATTAGCAATGACAAGATGAGGGTAAGAGCAAAATGCCAAGGCATAGAGGATGGGGGTAAAGAATGTGAGTGGCTGTTTTATGCATCAGTGGAAAGGGATGGCATAACTTACAAGGTTAAGACATTTGTTAATAACCACACCTGTTATGGTAAGGTGTTTGATAACCCTAGAGTTAACTCTAGGTGGTTAGCAGAGAAATATGTCAACAGGTTTAGGTTGGACCCTAAATGGAAATATGTTGCATTCTTTGAAACAGTTAAGGAGGAATGCTTATGTGAAATCAGTAAGTCTCGGTTTTATAAGGCTAGGAAGAGAGCCCTAGATATGATTCAAGGTTCTATTGGTTTACAATATGAGCAGTTGTGGTTATATTGCGATGAGCTTAAGAGAAGCAATGTAGGCAGTTCAGTTTGGGTAAAGAGTGAGATGCAGGGTAGTGTGAGTAGGTTCGAAAGAGTATATGTGTGCCTAAATGCTTGTAAGCAAGGATTTTTAGAAGGATGCAAGCAAGTAATTGGACTTGATGGCTGCCATATTAAAGGCCAGCATCAAGGACAGTCATTGACTGCTATTGGGATAGATGCAGACAATTCCATTTATCCCATTGCATATGCTCTGGTGGAAGTTGAGAATAAAAGTTGTTGGTCTTGGTTTTTGGAATTCTTGATCCAAGATTTAAGGATTGTGAATAGTAATACTTGGACATTCATGTCGGACAAGCAAAAAGGTCTTGTTAATGCCTTGGAGGACCTAGTACCCAATGCAGAGCAAAGACATTGTGTCTGCCACTTGTTCAAGAATTTTAATACGCAGTTCAAAGGGTTGGCATTGAAACAGAGGTTATGGGCTGTTGCAAGGGCTAGGACAGTCCCCAGATTCCATGCTCAAATGGATAGGCTGAAGGAAATGTGTCCATAGGCATTTGAGTGGCTCAACAGGCTGCCCCTTGCTTAATGGACTAGGTCACATTTCAGCACAAGGCCAAAATGTGATATTCTTTTGAACAACCTGTGTGAGTCCTTCAACAGTGCATTAGTGTCGGTGAGAGACAAGGCAATTATAATGATTCTGGAAGGAATTAGAGTTTATTTAATGAAGAGGATGGCATCCAAGAGACAGTCTGTTAGTCAATGGAGTGGACAACTTGGACCGAAAGTGTCCAAAATTGTGAAGAAGTTGAAATTTGAGTCAATGTTGTGCATTTGTGACTGGGCAGGGGTTCTCCTTTTCTAAGTGAGGGTGGCAGATGGCAGTCAATATGTGGTTGACTTAAGGCAGCACACATGCTCTTGTAGAGACTGAGACTTATCTGGAATCCCATGTGCACATGCAATGTCAGCCATATTGACAAGACATATAGATCCAGTCTCTTTTGTGGCTCCTTGCTACAAAAAAGATGCCTATTTGAAGTCTTACACTCCTGTTGTTTGTCCAATGAATAGGCCAAACTTATGGCCACCATCAAAATTTGCCCCACTATATCCCCCTAAATACCATAAGCAACCTGGGAGGCCAAAGAAGAGTAAAAGGAAATCAGCAGAGGAGGCAGTAGCTGGAATAAAACTGAGAAGGATAGGATTGATGATGAGTTGCAACAAATGTGGGGATTCTGGTCACAATGCAAGATTGTGCAGCAGAATCATAGGCCAAAATTGTGAACATGTTTGCTTTCTTACTCAATGTTTATTGTTCAATGTCTAAGGTTTAGTTACTTAGTTACTAACATAATTTTTGTTATCAGACTGAGGCTGAGAACACCACCACCACAAGAGAGCAGCCTACCACATCCAGAACTCAGAGACCACCAAGAGAGCAGCCCACCACCACGGCAAGAACATGGAGACCACCAAGAGCATCACCATCAAGTGCAGCACCACCTAGAGCATCACCATCAAATGCAACAACAACTTCCAAGAAAAAAAGCACCAGAGCATCTAGGGCTGCAAATAGAGTGTCCACAGATGTATCAATCAGTGCAGCAACAAATACAGCTTCACAAGGGGCACCAATCGTAATGATTCCATTAGACAAATTGCAAGTGAGAAGACCAGCAAAGTAGTGCATTAGTTGATGTTTTGTATATCACTTTTTTGAAATCTTTGTATTTAATACAATACAAAGTAGTACACTGGTTGTTGGTAAACAAAGTAATACATAGCTTCATGTCTACTATAGAGTCTTTTAATCAAAAGTAGGTTTGTAAGTGACTTTCATTAAGATAATGCAATTTTAACTAAAGAAAGTTCATGTATATGTAACATGGTAACTTTGATGTATATTAGTAGGTATGTATATTACAGTACCTTTATTAAGCAACATCATCTTTTGCCTAAATTCAAATAGTGTATTTGATTTTACCATAGACTTGTGTAAAATGGGGTATGTCCTCGGCTGTTTTTTTGTCTTTCATTGCATCGTAAATACATAAACATGATTGCTATGTCTTGATCATTTAATAACACCCGATTGATAATCATCTTCAAAAGCATTAATTTTTTTTCCAGACAATTATTTTGCAAAACATTATTTAAAACATAAACATTTTCATATTGAACTAACAACCACATTGTAAATACATAAACATATTTCATAACATTATTCAAAGTAGTACACTGATTTACAAACAACCTTATGAACCTAAGCCAAACCCTAAACAAACCACTATAACAACTGGAGTGGACAATTGCATTCACCCTTCCCTTTCCCAACTATGTAATAGGACCATAACATTACACAAATCAGTAAACCAACAAACTGCAACACTAATATTCTTCTAAGCCTACAGTTTTTTGTCTCCATCTTTGACATGCCTTGTAGTAACCCTGGTATTATGTGTTTCAATCGATTACACATTGGTGGATCACTCCATGCAAAGAAACCACATCCTTGATTTCCTTTGTCTTGCAACAATTCACTCAATCAGGTAACAACACCTTTACAAGATGGTAAAATGCCTGCAAAGACCCTTCTTTTAATATCGTACTAATTAAACAAACAATACCATACTAATTAAATACAATAATAATGAATCAATGCATAACTGTTATGCAAACAACAAATTGAATGAATTTGTGTAATACCTTCACTGCATAGCTAAGTGCATAAAAATGTATTGAATTTTTTTCCCTCAGCCGTCTTTCACAAAAATTATTCATGGCAAACAAATCAGTGAAATTGGTTCAAATTGTCCAAATCAACACATTTTAGGCTGCTACATGATTTAGGGATTTGTACTAATCTAACCATCATAAATAAAACGAAAATATCACTTACCATGTACTTTTCACAGCCATTGAACCTTCTTCCTGGATTATTGTCGGTCCAAGAAGTTTTTTGAACACTCCGCCTCCCACAGTAGCACATTGGCTACTCAAACATTTGATTTCCACTCTTCATGGCGTCTTTCTGCAAGCTTGGTTTTGATTTTGTTGATTGAACACATGGGGAATTGCAGGTGAAACAATTTTCCCCAATTTTGCCCTAATTTGTCGAACCAGATGTTTTTGGCAGAACTTAGAGACGAAATGACCTTAGATGTCCTTGACACTGTTCATAATGTGCTGCGCATGTGAGACTAACGGCCAAAAACGAACGGAAATGGGCTCAGGTACGAACGGTGTTACATATTTCAAGTTAGGTACTTAAACGCCAAAAAAGAAAAGTTCGGGTACCTACTTGTAACATGGGTAATAGTTCAGGTACCTGTAGGGTAATTTGCCCAAAAGAAAAACAGAAAATATAGAATAAAAATAATAAAATAAACTAGAAATTCATTATAGACAGAATCCATTGGAAAGTAATTTTAAAAATTCACTGTCTATAAAATAGACAGTTGCCACATAAATATCAACTCTTTCAATTTTACCTGACACATAGACTCTAATGGACAATACCATTGGAGATGCTCTTAGAATAGCTATTTCATTCCCAAATTTTTCTACAAATTAAAGATAATATATTTAATTTAGAGTTAGTTGCATTTTAAAATAACTTAAAAGTATATGAGTATTCAACTCAG
>QANX01002709.1:27133-164466 GCA_003254975.1 Ochetophila trinervis | reverse complement strand
AAAAAAAAAAAAAAAGCAGTAGCATTTTGAGTCTAGTTCTTGTGTCTCACGGAAATCGACAATCTTTTTTTTTTTCTTTTTCTTGTGTGTGTGTGTTTGTATGTGTGCATATGTTATTAATTTATTTGTTTCTTTTATTTCTTGGTGATGAACAAGTTATGAGCTTTATTCTTACTACATTTTAGTATGCTGGTTCAGAAGGTAAACTGATTTTCATTTAATTTGCTTTATTTTAAAGTCAAGTGCAACCCATTAGTGCTTTTGCTTACCTTCATACAAATTTTTGTCCTTTTGCATCCTAAATAAGTTACACTTATCAACCACAACTTGTTTAGTCCTTTTCTTTCTTTCTTCCTTTTTCGTTCTCTCCCACAACCAAAACTCCATATATATTATTCTGAAAGATTTTTCAAGCCAATCCTCTATTTGTTTAGATTCTTACAAGCCAAAAATAATCTTAGTCCTTTATTAATTTGGGAAAATTTCCACAAAAAAATTTACCCAAATTAATCTCCTTTTATCTAATTGAGTCAGAAGCCTAATTAAGGGGTCATTATCATTTAAACTGTGTTTCAAAAGCCAATTATGAAAAAATAAATTGTTTTTTAACACTCTAAATGGAAGAAATTTTTGTAAAATAGGCACAATTTTTAATAGAATTAGGGGGTTACATCAAGCTCGAATATACCCAGATTCAGTTTGAATTGGATCACTCAACATAAAGTCATAGAACATGCAGTGGTTAAGTCACCACAAGTGGGGTCCTAACGGCTAATACCTGTCGGGTGGAACCCTAGAAAATCATGGATGCCAACTTTGTTTAACCGTGTGGGCTCCATTCACTCAAAAGAAAATAAATATTGAAAACTAATAGAATTAAAATATAAATAATATTATTGAAAAAAAAAAAGGTCATTGATACCCTCTTTTAGTCTTTAGGTGGGTCGTCAATTCCATCTAAAATCATATCAATGTTTTAGAGATCTTTGGAATCCCAAGCGGTCGTTATACAATGAAAGTTAAAGCCCCAAATATATTTTTATATTCTTTTCATTTATTCTTTAAATCCTTCTCATATTCTCATCCGACCCAAAAACATAATCCTCATTTTTTTAATTGTTTATCATTATAGTCCAATTCCTTTATAAGAAAATAGTACATAGATATTATTTGTCGCCAGATAATGGAATATCAGTAGACTCATATATCATATAATAGGCTATTATAAAATAACTTAATTTTTTTATATTAAATTTATAATAAAAAATTAATACACAATTAAATATATCAAATTAATATTTAACTTATAAATATAAATATAACTACAAATTTTATAAATATTCATCATTTATTTTGACAAATAACAAAATTCAGTACATAACATCTACTAGTAATAATTTATAACATCTACTAGTAATATATGGTTCTCAGCTTCTAATCAAAATTGAACAAATAAAAGTATGTAGAGCATTACTCAAAAAGTTGATTAGCAAATTTTAAATTTAATTAAATGTTGAAGGAAAAATTTGGAAAAGGAATCCACTGGAAAATGTAAAATAGTCCGTGATCTCACGCGGTTTTGCGGGTTCATAAAATCTAACAAAATGACGGCATGTTTGTCGTTTAACGGAAGGTTTTGCATGTGAGGGTCACTCTTACTAGTAGTTATAGTTAGTTGGATTTTGCCAAGTGGCCCAATCTCATTTCTTAATTTTGATTGGAAAAAGATGTTTGTTTGTGCATTGGGATTTGTGGAGCCCATTTCTTTATAATCCCCAAAAGAAAAGCTCACGAGACTCTAAATTCTAAATTATATTCAAACTCTCTTTTTCTAAAATTAAAATTACATTAATCCTCTTTTTTTACGATGCCCATCGTACCCTTAACCAAGGTTTTTTAAAAGGTGCAAAATGTGATGGACCGCACCTAGAAGTGACCTAGTGGTATTTTGGTAAATATTCAATGGTATTTTTGTAATTATAAAGTATAAGATTTGCGAATGAGATAACTAATTTTCGGCCAAGGTGGAACCCAGTTGATATCAAAGGGTTGTTTTGTGCAAAATAGCATCTTCGAACATGACTCTGTTGGTGCCATAAATAAAATTTAAAGTTTATTCAGTTAAATATTTAATTTATTTAAATATTATTGTTAAATATTTGATAACATATAATTGTTCTAAATTCTTTATAAATAAAAATCTTTTAGATTTTTTATAAATGGTTCACATAGAAATTGAAATTGGCAAGATTGGAAAAACAATAAGTATCTTTGAAGCTCCATCTTTATAAATAAAAGCTTCATCAATATTTGAAATAATCCATCGATCAACACACAACTATAACATATACTACTTAGTTAATTCTCGTTAGAATTTAATTTACTTAATTAAGTATTCTTAGTTGTGTTCTCAGTTGAAATTTTATTTAAAAGTCTTTTGATTTTAAAAGCATTTGTATCTTTCTAATTATATTGTTCTCTATAATTAATACAATCGTTTAAGTAGTTTGATTCAATTGACGCATATTTTTTTTTCTTTAAACTGTTATAGGTTTGAAGTGGCATGATCGCACACTAAGAGACGATATGTTGTTGAAATTTATTCTAACATATCTTTTGGCACGCTCAGTGGGACTACAATTTTGACTAAAGAGATGGTACAAACTTGTTCAAAAACTCAAAAATCTGACACCCATGGCAGCATTAGCAGCCGAAATGTGTTGCATGAAAATGGACACGAAGGGGAAGCTAGCAAGACTCCAGATGCGATTGAGATGTCCACCAAGGAGTTGATCCGTGAACTATCCCAGTAGCTGAGGGAGAATCATTGGAAGATGGAAACGTCACAGGAGACCTAGCAGCAAATGTTGCAAGGCATCATGAAATTGATGCGAAAATAGATGTAGATGACCCAAGCTTCGTCGAGTGGCGCAAGGTTGACTAACGGCCAGGAGGAATAGCAGGTGCAGGCCCTTCAGGCCGTACCCAATGGCAGCACTCCAAAGACTGAGGCACCGACCTTTCAGGCCAAGTCTAATGGAAATGATGCAATGATGGTTATGCCAGAACGGCAGGTCAAACCTTACATTCCTCCACCGGTCAGGAACCATTCTCAGGCAGGGGAACATGCTGATAACCAATTCCAGAACATGAGGGATGTTCGGGAAGAACATATGATGCAAGCTTTCCAGGCTGTACCCAACGTACATGGAGGGAGAATGAATTTCCAGCCATATGTTAATCTACCAGCTCGGAACCAGATTCATGGTGGGGGGCATGTGGAGCACTTTGGACAAAATTGTAAAAATGGACACTATGAGACTCACGCTTATCATGCTGACTTCCATGCCCCGGAAGGGAAGAATGAACAAAATTGGATGAACTACGCCAAGACATAGATCGAGAATCCATCGAGACCATCATCTAAGAGATGATGGGCCTTGCATTTAGAAGAACTGGATGCCCATCTTATAGGAGGCCTTACCCTGACGCTGTCGACCAGATTGAATTTTTTAGAGGATTCAGGTTTCCTGATTTCACCCTATTTTATGGTGAAGAAGAACAATCCACGTGGAGCACATAGGCCACTTCACTATCCAGTACGGAGAAGCAGCATCCAATGATTTTCTAAAGTTGTGACTGTTTGCTAATTCTTTAACAGGTTTAGCTTTCACTTGGTACATCAATTTACAACCAAACTCGATTCATAGCTGGCAAGAATTGGAGCAGAAGTTCCACGAGCAGTTTTACAAGATTGAGCCGGAGATCTTCATGGTTGACTTATCATGTCTGTGCAGTGAGGATAAGATGTCACTTGGACATACCGGAAAGGAAGTTCGTCAAGTTAGCAGAAGGCAAACTGAGCTACAAGCTCCGAAAAAAGTTTGAGAGGACATAATTCCATGACTTGTTCGAGTTGGTCTCTCGAGCCACTCAGTATGAAAGCATATTGAAAGAGGAGTACCAGAGGAAGAACTCGTCTAGATGGTCATATTATAAAGACCCAAATACTGAAATTCATTTGGTAGAGGGTGATGATCAAGAAAATGTAGATGGAATTGTTGAAGTGGATGCGGCAGAGGTAGTAGCCACTCATATATATGTTTGCAAAGCTCTTATTAGGTCGACAAAGAGCCAAAAAGTTCCACAACTAGTGATGAACACAATGAAGAATTGGGTCAAACCGGAGAATGTCTACAGTTTTGACATCTCCAAAGTTGATCAAAATTTTGACCACCTGTTGGCCGACAAGGTAATTAAATTACCTAACGACCATATCCTGCCAACAGTTAAAGAGATAAAAAAGAAGCCATACTGCAAATGGCATGGCATAGTATGTGGTCACATCAGACTGTTAATTGCATGGTCTTCAAGAATGCTATTCAGGTGATGATTGACAAATGGTGTTAAAGTTCGTAGAAAAAGAAAAGGAGATAATGCAAATGGACAACAACCATTTTCCATCAGATGAAGCGGACATGGTTTCAGCCAACATCTTAGACTTGACGAGACCCTGGATCAAGGTAGACTTCAGACATATATAAAGTGGATGAGCATGGAAGAAGGATGTCAAGCTTGAAAATGAGTATTTGGCCCAAAAGGTCAAATCACTAGATATGTTGCTTTGTACTCGGTGCAAGCATGAGATTGAAAAATGAGGAATAAGGCATCCTTGAAGAAGTCAGAACATGTCCAAGCCATCGATGGAAAGAAAAGCCAAAAATTAATATTCCAAAGGTTAGGTCAAAGGATGCAGGACGTACGTGGAAAACCAATGTCAAGGCGATCAAGCCAAGCTGAGAATCCATGTCATTTTTCTAAGGAACACAAGACAATATTGGTTTGGTAGAAGATTGAGAAATCAATGACTTTTAAACCATCTACTATAGAGGTAGATCGTTGGTATCGTGCAGGATATAAGTCATATTGGCTGCTTACCAAAACCCAGAAGAGGAGGATGCAACGTCGACACACCAAAAGTCAAACAGTAATAGCAGCTCTGTTGGAGAAGAAAAAAATGGTATCGTGCCAAATGAGTTGGAGTCATATCTCGACGACCTGGATAGAAGACTTGAGGTCACAGCTCTAGCCGAGAAAATTGGTACCTTATCTAGAGCTCCATAAATGAAGAAACCCGTAAAGAGATGGATCAAAAGACAAAGTGCAGAATTTCAGTTGTGCTTGCAAAACATGGAGGACAGTCCGGTAGAGAAAGACATGGTTGTTTCTTCAACTGTCAAGACATCAACAATCAAATTTGAAACCATGGATGAGGTGATGATCACCACAGTCGTTGTCTTGCCTTTGTCATTTGGATCCCAGTTTTAGTTGGCATGATAAAATAATAACGTAATCTAGCAAGAAGTCATGATCTAAAGCAAATTCGAACACAGTAGAAGATGTCAGATTGGATGCTGAAGGAATCATTGCGTTGCAATTTTATTTGCTTAAACAAAAATTACAAAGCAATGGGGGCAATGTTTGTACCATAAATAAAATTTAGAGCTTATTCAATTTAATATTTTATTTATTCAAATGTTATTGTTAAATATTTGGTAAATTGTCCCATATTGCTTATAAATAAAAATACTTTGGATTTTGTCAAGTATAAATCGGTGGTATAGAAATTGAAATTGGCAAGAGTCTTACATTGGAAAAGCAATAAACATCTTTGAAGCTCCACCTTTATAAATAGAAGCTTCATCAATATTTGAAAGGATCCCTCGATCAATACACAATTACAACATAGACTACTTATTTAATTGTCGTTGGAAATTATTTTAGCTAGTCAAGTGTTCTTAGTTGTATTTTTAGTTGAAATTTTATTTAAAAGTCTTTTAATCTTAAAGGTATTTGTAACATTTTAATTATATTGTTCTTTATAATTAATACAATCATTTGAGTAGTTTGATATTTTCTTTTCTTTAAACTGTTATAGGTTTGAAGTGGCACGCTCGTGCACTAAGAGACGACAAATTGTTGAGATTTATTCCAAGAGACTCCTAGTGCAAAATAATAATTCTTGCTTAATGACTAAATAAGCTCTTTAAGGTGTAATATGGTGTTACATTCTCTATTATTTTTTATTTTTATTTCATGTTTGGACAATTTGAGCTATTTGTGAGGACGGACAAGCTTACGAAGAGCATATGATTACTATAAAGATGATTTTATGTTTTTAAGAGACAAAAAGCCTCAAGGATAATAATGGAGGGCTAAGAGCTAGTATTGCATTCTTGAGAGTAAGGCTCGGTATACACATGTTCTATATTGTCTAGTGTAGTCAATAGTTTAGACATATTTTTCTTGCTTATGGATTTATGGCATATGTGCCATTGAGCGTTGGTCTGGATACCATCATGCTCGAGGGATTTGGAAGCAAGTAAACACGGGCAGAGACATCGTGCCATCGTGGGGCTTTTGTGTGTAGGCTTCAAATCTAATGTTGCTCACTTGAGTAGTATGCTTGTACACTGCTTCTATACTTGTCTTGAGGTAAGCTATTAGGGATGAGCATGAATGAGTCCCAGCTAACGAGATAAGATGTTGGCCTAATCTTGGCATAATTTTGGGTTTCGAACCATCGAAGTGCAATAAGCAACTGAGCATATGTGCTTGTTGAACGGCATGAGCCTTGACGACTATGAGTACCTATTGATCGGGAAAGCATCTTGGCTAATAACCATAGATGCAAATAAGCAATGATATATAGTCGCCTAGGGGTGCGACTCAAAGAGTAGTCTTCGATGGTAAACCTCATGAGCATGAGAATGATATCATATGAGTTAATATTGCAAGACTCAGATAAAAGAAATGATGGCCTTGACATGGATGTCTTGGCACCATACAATTTATTTCCACTACAAACTTATAGAACCGTGACATAGAGCATAACAAGGCAGCGAAATCAAAATTCAAACTTTATGAGTTTAGGCCTATTTTTTTTAATAGATGTGTTTAGATTTAATCTAGATGTAATAAAATATTTTTTGTATTTTTATTATTTTATAATAATTTTAAAACTATTAAATCATAACATATTGTATACTTTGAAAATTAATTTTAAAATAGAGTTTGACCAATTTTTGTTTTCTAGTCCTACCTATAGGCCAGGCATTATGAAGCTTCTGCAACAATATACACATTGGTAAAAAATTAGAGACCTAAATATATTTAAAAATCGGTCCACAGAAAATTCAAAGTTGAAAGAAATTTTGTCTCATAGCCACCATGTGCGCAATCCCATCATGTCTAGACCTGCACATCAATTCTTCCATTGGAACTCCAAGCTTTGACTAGCCACTTTTGAGTTCCATGTGGAAAAAATTGTACCTGCAAAACTCATTTTTTCTATGGATCCTAAGCTTTGATCAAAGAATCAGAGAGGGGAGTAGAGCGGAGGAGGACCATGGCCATAACCCACTACAAGAAATTTGGCCTAAAACAACGAAAATTGAAGCTACGAAATAACTTTTGTGACAGAAGATACCCCTTTAGTTTCAAAAAAAAATTTCGTGAATGTTTAAAAACTTTGTTATTTTCAGTTACGAAATTTTAAATCTTAACATGTTTACGTAACTAATGGGTCAATTTTTCGGAGGAAAATTTTTCCTCCAAAAGTTTAAAACTTACTGTTACAAATTTTCGGTCTTCATGACTAAATACTCTGAGTTTGACTGGTCAACTGATGAAATTCACACAGTCACAAAAAGTTTTTCGTGACAGAATATATATATTTTTTCCATTTAAAAAAAAATTAGATTAATACCAAAAATGACCAAAACGGCACCGTTTTGGCCAATTATATTTCGTGCCCTTCATCTCAAAAGGTCTAGTGTAGCCCTTGGTGTCTGTTACGAACAGTTGCCGCATTCTTCACAATCACCCACTGCCCGGCCAGTCGAACCCAAACTCTCCGGCGAAACAAAGGATGCGTTGGTGCGCCGAGAAGCAGAAATATTTTGGAATTGGCGGTAATATTTTGGGATGTTTTGTTATAAGTAAAGCATTTTATTTTGATAAGAAAGCTTGTTCATTTAGTTGTTGTTTATTGGTTGTGGATTTTGATGAGAACTTATATATGTTTTATTTCAACATGTTGAATAACTAATTAATATGGGACTGGTATGGTTTCCAGAACATTAGTTATGTATAACTTCCGTGGCTAATATAAATAGCCACGAAACATAAAATATACACTACAAAATTGAACCAATTTAGTAACAAAATTTATTCTTTGTGACAAACAAATATGCAATCTGTTATGAAAAAATAGTTTGTGGTTAACTAAATTTACAATTTGCAACGAACTTCTCCGTGGCTAAAATGAAAGCGTGACAAACAATTAAAAAGCAGTAACAAAATCAGCAGTCGTGGCTAATATAATGCACATTTAAACACGAAAACATTTGTATCTAAATCCTGGGCAATTTAGTCCCGTACATTAAAATCGTGACTAAAACACGTCGAATTAGTCACGACCACCATGCCGTCACTAATTCATGAAATAGACACGAAAATTTTCATAACTAATTTACGTGCTTAGTCACGAAAACAATGGTTTTAGTAACAAAAAAAATTGAACTTCAGTTACAACATTTTTTCGTTACTGAATGTGACACATTCAGTCACAAAAAATTCAAAAATTTTGGAATTGGCCTTCAGTCACGAACAACTACTTTTTTTGTAGCTAGGGACTTTCAGTGACGCACCTACTATTACGGAGCTGTTACGACGTGTTTTGCGTAACTAAATGGTTTTAGCGACGAAAGAATGGCCTTCAAGCACAAACGATCGTTGTGACTGTAGGCCAGATTTCTTGCAGTGACCCTTTGAAACTTTTAGCGCTGGCAGTGAGCTCAACAAACACCGGTGAGGCTTTGGGTATAGATTGAGTTCGAACCCTTATGAAATGGCCAAATCAAAGCTCAAGCTCACCACAAATAGCTAGATAGGCAAGTTTAGGTGGTTGTTTCATAGCAAAACACCATAGGCTCTCTCAAAGATAATGTATATTTTGCAGGTATTGTTGTCAGCTGGTGAGGCTCAAAGGTGGCTAATTGGAGCTCGTGGCCTCAGGAGAAAGATTGTGATAGAGGTCTGAACACGGTGGGTTTGAGAGTGTGGTGGCTGTCGAACAAAAATTCGAAGCCACCACTGTAGTTTTCTCCAAACTTTGAGTTTTCCATTGATTGGTTGCGGGGTAATTTTTTTATCTTTAAATTGGTACAATGTATAAAGAGTTGTACAATCTTCACAATGATAATAAAATCAAGCTCTAACTTGTTGACTGTGACAAAATGCGGCTCAAGAATGGAGATGCCGAAAAATGACTAGTGTTCGTCGAGCTTTGACTCCGTTGGAAAAAATAAATAATTTTTTTTTTACTCTTTTCAATAAATAAGATATATAAATACATTTTTACCCTTACCAATTAAATTTAATAGAATTTAATTAACAACAAAGACTACAGCTATATTATTAAAAAACTAATAAACTAAATTTGAATTATACTACAATTGAAATTAACCATATATATATATATATATATATATATATGTGCGTGAGTATATATAAAGTAAAACAAAATGACCCCACGCGGTTTTGATAAAGATATATAGCGTGATGGGGACCATACAGGGTTTTTCATGGTCTTGGCCATTTGAGTTCTTCTAAGTCACATGGATAAAAGGACAATGTGGTTTCTGGTTGGTAACCACTGGCAACTAGAAAACAGTTATGTGGGTCTTTTGCCAATTACCATCCTTTACACAATGCATTTGTCTCAACAGTTATTAGTTTGTGTTTTGCAAATTACGAAAACAGATATATTGCTTTCATTTCAATGTTTAAACTTTAAAACATTTGTAGCAACCTTCAGGTTGAGCAACAGGGCATTCAGGCAACTTAGTCAGATGAATTCAAGGAGGAAAAGGAAAAGGAAAAGGAAAAAAAAAAAATATATATATATATATATATAGAAAGATTATAAAATACATATATTTTTATTCTATTAAAATGAAAAATTATTCATTAAAAATATTAATAGTTTATTTTAAGGACAATATTTTAAATTTATTACTAAAAATATTTTTATTTTAATAAATATGAATATTTGTATTGTAGAATTAATATATATATATATATATATATAGAAAAATTCTAAAATAAAAATATTTTTAATTTATTAAAATAAAAATTATAAATAAAAATATATTTTTGTAACAATTTTTATTTTAATAAAATAAAAATATTTTTATTTAGAATTTATATATATACATTGAAAACAAAATGGGTTAGATAGATCCAGTACGTTATGTTAGCGCATCATTTGACTTGGCAGGCCATAAATTTGAAACGTGATATCTATCTGTAAAGCCCATAAGAGCTATTCTGGCTCACATTGTGTTTTAAGTTATTATTAATATTTTTTTCATGGATGGAGTGACAAATAAAGAAAAAAAAAAGGGGCATGCCGCTCAAAAATTCAAATTTTAACAATACATCATTGTTACAAGTTTTTTTTTTTTTTTTCAAAAATGCTCTTGTTTGTTAACTTTTGTATACTAATATTTCTGTACACCCTCTTCTAGTCCATTTTTTTTTATTTTTTGGAACATTATAAATTTAATTAAAAAAAATATAAATATTAATGTTAATATTCATTTTGAATGTTCTTATAAAATATACGTTTTAATATTTCTGTGTGAAAAATAAAATAAAATTTTAAAATCTAGTATAACAAATTTATTTTTCTTTTCTCATAAAAGATGTATTTTTAAGATTTAGTTTTAAAGTTTAAAATATTTCATGCCGTAAAATATGAAGTTTGATCGTTTGTAGTGAGTTGAGTTACGGGAGAAAGACGAATAAGAACAGTCACTACTGCACCCCAATTGAAATTTTTGAAAAGTATAAAATAATCATTTATTTATTTATACATTTTTTTTATGACTGCTTTGATTCTCCGATGGAAGCTCTGGAGAGTGAAAGTGGAGGCCTCTACCACATTTATTTGAAAATTTTGAAAAATATGAAATATTAATTTATTTTATGATTATCCCGGCTCTCCTATAAAGATCCTTTATTAGGGAGTCCGGGTCGAAGCCCCTACGATACTCACTTGAAAAAAATTGAAAAGCATAAAAAAATTAAATTTTTTATGACTACTCTGACTTTCTACCAGCACTCTTCTACTGAGTTCTATTAAAAAANAAAAAAAAAAAAAAAAAAAAAAAAAAAAAAAAAAAAAGCACTCTTCTACTGAGGAGTCGGGTAGTCAAAAAAACACTTTTTCCAAATTGTGCGAGGACTTCTTCTGCTATGTGTACAAAGTAACTAGGACAACAGTATAACAATCTTAACTTGCTGCAGCCTTTAGCATAGAGGCTTCAGATGGGAGAGGAAAAGCTTCCGAATTTTCATGGAAATTAAATTGAAAATAGCCCATAATTTTTTTTAAAAGAAAAAAAGAAAAAGAAATAAGCATAAATAAATGTTCAACATTATATCGTGTTGTACAACCCCATGCTTCCTAGATGTCATGTAGCTCTGATCCAGATCATCTGTAGGAAAGAAAAATTTGGCATACTTTTGGAGTACCAAAAATTTACTCCATTTGTCAAGCCCCATGTAATGAGCTAATAATAATAATAATAATGTTAAAAAAAAATAACCAGAAACATAAAACGACTTTGGATTGAAAAAGAAATGGAAATCAAAAATAAAACACATCAAATTTTTACGTTATTCAACAGAGTAAACTTTATCTACATCTACGGTACTCCGATAACGAAGTTTATGCTATAATCTCAAAGAAATTCAAAAAATACATACTAAGAACGTTCTCTACACAATAGAACTTCAAAAATCTTTTACAAATACACTTAGTAAATCTCACAAAACTCTCACATAGAAGTAACAACAAGAAAGAAAACGAACATACACAAAACACATAGAGCTTCTCTCACTACTTTTTCCCTAAAAACCCTAGAAAACATTTCAATCTGATTCGGCTCAGCGCAGATAAGGAATATAAGTGAAACAGTGCACAGTGAGATCTAAAAGCTAAAAAGCAGCCACGCGGAGTAATCTTAGAAACCTTAGAAAACCAATTGACTTCAAGAGAAACGCACCGTATAACTAAAAGAATGCCAACCGCCAAAACATTAACTCTGTAACAGTAACAATTAAGGGTAATACCAATAGTATTAAAATAGAATAATTACAATAGCTGTAAATCAGGATTAATTATTCACAAATCTCCACCTAATCCTCAATTACTAAGAATTTCTCTAACAATTATAGCATAAACTTAAGACCATCATTACACAACACAATAAAATAGAAAAGAATTAGTTAGCTCCAATTTGGAGAAATTTTTTGCTGAGTGTTAAATTTTTCCATAGGAAGTAACTTAGTTTCCATGTCAGCTGGATTAAATTCTGTAGGAATCTTATCAAGACCAAACACATGGTTAAAAATTAGATCTCTAATAAAATGATATCTAACTTGAATATGTTTTGATCTCTCATGAAATACAGGATTTTTACATAAATAAATAGCACTCTCACTATCTAAAAATAACATTACCTCATGAGTCAAAAATTTTAATTCCTTTAACAAACTTTTTAACCATATAGCCTCTTTAGCTGCCTCAGTAGCAACTATATACTCAGCATCTGTAGTAGAGAGAGCTACTACAGATTGCAGGTGTGACTTCTAGCTTATACAACTACCACACAAAGTGAACATTTAAGAAAAAACTGATTTTCGATTGTCTTTATCATCAGCAAAATCAGAATCCATAAAACCAAGCAATTCAACACTAGAATTATTCTTTTTATAAATTAAACCCTCTAACTCAGTGGTTTTAGATATATGAGAAGCAACTTCATAGCTTCCTAGTGTCCTCTTCCAGGATTATACATGTAACGACTTAAGACACTAATGGCAAAAGCTAAATCAGGTCTGGTACACAACATGGAATACATAACAGAACCAACATCATTATAGTAGGGGACATAAAACATGTCCTCTTTTTCAAACTCAATAACAGGACATTGATTACAAGACAACTTGAAATGACCATCGAGAGGAACATTAACAGGTTTGGAATTTTCCATAGAAAATTTAGAAACAACCTTATTCAAATAAAAAGATTGAGAAAGTTTCACAGTACAAGTAGATCTGTTTCTTTCTATGTTAATACCCAGAATTTTCTTAGCATAACCCAAATCCTTCATATCAAATTTAGATTTTAATAATTCCTTAACACCTTGAATCACAGAAAGATTAGGACCAGTTAATAACATATCATTCACATAAAGAAGTAAATAAACAGTTTTGTTGGTCATTAAATCTTTAAAATATAAACAAGTATCAAATTGACTTCTCATAAAACCAAATTTAAAAACAAAAGAATCAAATTGTTTATATCACTATTTGGGAGACTGTTTCAGGCTATAGAGAGACTTCTTCAACAAACAGATCAACTCAATACCTTTCTCATTAACCTTAAATCTCTCTGGTTGTCTAATATATATGATTTCTTCTAAATCCCCATGCAGAAAAAGTTGTTTTAACATCCATTTGTTCTAACTCCTAATCAAATTGAGTAACAAGAGCTATAATAGTTCTAATAGTGGTGTATTTAACTACAGGAGGGAATATCTCATTGTAGTCAACACTTTCAACCTGAGTGAAACCCTTGGCAACTAATCTAGCCTTAAACATGTTAGGTTCATCACTAGACACACCCTCTTTAACTTTGTAAATCCACTTACACTCAACAACTCTTTGATTGCTAGAAGGTTTCACAAGCTCCCAGGTTCTGTTTAAGTGAAGGGATTTCATCTCTTCAATCATGGCTTCTTTCCAATTTCTAGAATGCTTAGACTTAATAGCTTCTAAGTAAGTCGTGGGCTCATAATCATAAATATTTAGGAAAGTAACTAGGGCGTAAGCTATATAATCTGCAAAAGCAAGTCTTTTATTAAGAATTATCTTCCTTTTGGCTCTATCTCTAGTAAGAAGATATCTAGGAGTAACTATTTCCTTATAATTTGAACTAGTAACCTTAACTCAGTATGCTCACCTAACTCAGTTGACTCAGGATTGACTTCAGTAACCTCAAAAGGTTTATTTAGGTTATTCTCCACCTTAGAGATTAACTCAAGCTCTTTAGAAGACTGACTATCTTGACTCTCTATCACATGCTCACTCTGATCTTTCTGTTTACAGGGCATTTTATTCTCATAAAAAACAACATCTTAGCTTATAATGACATTAAAACCCTGACCTTCATTCTCCCAGAGTCTGTAACATTTCACTTCCTGAGGATAACCTAAGAAGACACACTTCAAACTTCTAGGTTCAAGTTTACCTACTGTTTGGTGTGCATAAGTTGCACAGCCAAACACTCTTAGTTGCTATAGTCTAGAACCTTTCCAGACCATAGCTGCTTAGGAATACTAAAATCTAAGGCAGAGGAAGGAGACAGGTTGACTAAGTAAGCAGCATACATTATGGCTTTACCCCAAAATAAGGAAGGCAGACCAAAGGAGATAAGCATACACCTAACCTTATTTAATAAGGCCTTATTCATCCTCTCAGTAACCCCATTTTGCTAAGGTGTGTGCTTAACAATTCTATGACTAAGGATACATTTGAGGTGCAGAGTTCATCAAACTCCTTATACAAAACTTAAGGCCATTATCAGTCCTAAGAACCTTAACAGACTTACCTACTTGGTTTTCTACTAAGGTTTTCTACTCTTTAAACTTAACAAAAGCTTCATCCTTAGACCTTAAGAGACTTATCCACACTTTTCTAGAACAGTCATCAACAATGGACAGAAAGTAATGTTTACCAATTTGGGTTTGAATACGAGAAGGACCCCACAGATTGGCATGTACATAATCAAGCACATACTTGGCTCTACTCACACTCCCCCTGAAACTTAACCTATAATGTTTTTCTAACTCACAGTTTTCACAAAAATCTAGCTTATAGACCTTGTCCTTACCAAACATACTCATTCTACTAAGATAATACAATCCTTTCTCACTCATATGACCCAACCTCTGATGCCACAGAACATTGTTATCAACAAATTCATTCACATAAGCATTTGAACAATCATTACAAGTATGCCCAAGCAATATATACATGCCATTTCTCTTTATTCATTTCATAACAGTTAATAAACCTTTAGTTATTTTCATTTTACCATTTTCAGTTTTACACGTATAACCACATTCATCAAGCATGCCAATGGAAATAAGATTTCTTTTCAAATTAGGCACATGTCTTACATTAGATAGAGATTTAACATATCCATCATGCAATTTAAGTTTAATATTACTAGTGCCAACAATATCACATGAAACGTTATTCCCTAGCATAACTTTTCTAGCAGTTATTTCAGAATAATTATAAAAGACATTAACATCAGGGCACATATGAAAAGAACATCCAGAATCAAGGACCCATTCACAATCAGTAATAACAGAAAAACCATTAATACTTCACAAGAAACAGGATCAGAGGAAACAATAGACAGTTCACCAGAAAAACTTTTATTATTACTATTTATACTTTACTTTTTATCCTTTTCATCCATCTTTCTTTTATAACAGTTCTTAATCAAATGACCTTGTTTCTTATAGTAGTAGCAAAGCCTATTACTGTTATTATAGCTTATGTTATTCAAATTACTAAAATTATTACCAACTCTTTGCCTAGAATTACTTCTTGAATTAAACATGTTTTTATTAAAATTACTATTTTTGTTAAATGACCTTCCTCTTACAAACATACCCTCATTTTTAACTTCAGTTTTAAACTTTAATTCCTAAGACCTTAGAGCATTAGCAACTGAGTCTAAAGTGAAATAATCTTTACCATACTTAATTATGGCTTTCACATCCTTAAAAGAATCAGGCAGAGAATTAATCAAGATAACATAATAATGTTTTTTAGAGAATTTTTCACCACAATCAGTTAAGCTTAGCAATAAGCGATTATAGGAATCAAGATTAAATTCAAGATCTTCATTAGCATCCAAATTAAAACTAAAAAATTTCTCTAATAAATGAATACAATCAGATAAGGATTTAGTAAGAAACAGAGATTCAAGTTTAGTCCAAAGTTCAGTAGTAGATTTTGCCTTGTTCACTTTTCGAAGCACATTATCGGACAAATGCAGTATGAAGTGCTAAATGCAATTTCATCAATTTCTACCTTTTTAGTAATCATCAGTTCCAGAGATGTAAGAACCATTGATTGCCTTAGCAACCTTCATTTGATCCAAAAACTGCTTTCATGTTTCTTCTCCATAGAAGCAAGTCTCCCTTACCATCAAAAACTTCCACTTTAGCAGACATAATATATATATATATATATCACAGAGAAAAAAAAATTTATATATATATACAGCACACAAAAATAAAGATTTAAACAATAAAGAAATTATATATATATATATCACCTAGAAAAGATAACATAATAAACAAATTATCCAACACAAAGAATAAAAACATAAACTGATCAACCTAAAGAGTTCATCTATAAACTCTCGTTCTCTAAAAGAAAACCAGGACCTCCAGTCAATAGCAAAAAACCGAGCTTAACCTAACTCCTTAAAGAAACTCTTGGTTTTCCTAGACAGACATAGTCACACAGACACAGAGAAAAATACTAAGGCTCTACGAATCTCTAAGGATAAAGGAAAAACCAACAGTTTCTACCAGAGAGACGATGATCTGAAAAGTAGACTCAGAGAAACGAGGACAAGCCATAGAAACAAAGAACACATAAACAATAAAGGTTTAAAACTGTTAATCTTTACGGACCTATAGTGTTTCCACTGCAGAGCCTTCTTAGATTAAAAGAAAAAACCCTTTAAAAAAAACTCAACAACGTAAGAACAAGAAATTTCAAGAACCAAAGCTCTGATACCAAATGTTAAGAAAAAATAACCAGAAACATAAAACGGCGTTGGACTGAAAAGGAAATGGAAATCAAAAGCAAGACACAGCAAATTTTTATTTGGTTCAATAGAGTAAAATCTGTCTACATCCACGGTGCTTCGGTAACGGAGTTTATGCTATAATCTCAGAGAAATCCATAAATACATACTAAGAACATTCTACACATAGTAGAACTTCAGAAGTCTTCTACAAATACGCTCAGAATGATTTACACTCAGTAAATCTCACAAAACTCTCACACAGAAGTAACAACAAGAAAGAAGACGAACATACACAAAACACACAGAGCTTCTCTCACTACTCACTCTCTAAAAACCCTAGAAAACATTTCACTATGAATCAGCTTAGCGCAAATAAGGAATATAAGTGAAACAGTGCACGACGAGATCTGAAGGCTAAAAAGCAGCCACGTGGAATAATCTTAGAAGCCTCAGAAAACCAACCGACTTCAAGAGAAACGCACCGTATCACTAAAGGAATGCCAACCGCCAAAACATTAACTCTGTAACAGTAACAATTAAGGATGAACAGTAGTAATAAAAAAGAATAATTACAATAGCTGTAAATCATGATTAATTACTAACAAATAATAATAATAATAATAATAATAATAAATAAATAAATAAAAACAAACGTACTTTGTAAGCCTCGTTGACAAGGATGAATGCAAGGTTAAGCTGCCTTAGAGAGAATGGAAAGAATTGCATAATATAGGTAAACTCAAGATTATAAATTGCAATTATTTTAAACAACCTAATAAAAGGAAGAGTACCAGATTATAAAAAAATTGGAAAAACTTGGTTCAATAGCATTAAACTGAATAGAAGAAACTAATTACTCGATAATAGCATATTCAACCAGAACAAAGAAAAAATCAAAGTAATTAAATTCCCTGGACAAATATAACAGAGAAAAATTATACAGAGCAAACTTTTCAAGAATTCAAGTATGGCCTAAAGGCTAAAGTTTACAAATAAAACGAAAACCCAAGTCCAATCTGATTAAAAATAAAATAAAATCTGATATAGTTTTGATATGGAAAAATAGTCAACTTTAATTAAAGCAATAGTTTGGTTTGGTTAAAGGTGTTATACGGCTATTTTGGGTATTTTGTAACAGAACATGTCGTTCCACATGTCAAAGAAAGTTTTTTTTTTTTATATGACTACCCTATCTCCCTGCTAGGAGGTCTTTACCTACAAGTCGCGGTATATTAAGACTTATTAATATTGTTATACCATTATTTGTTTATATAGTCTTTATTAGGTATTTATTACTTTTTTTTTGTTGGTAAAAATTAGGTATCTATTACTTAGGTTTGTTATCTGTATGTTGAGCATTTAGCCATCAACCTCAACCGGTGTAAAGGCATGTACATATTGTATTATAAATACTCATTGGAATACAATAACAATTAACCTTATTTAGTATTCAAGTCGTTTTCTTCACCAGTGGAACAGTCCTCTACTACAACCCTTTCTGTTTCCAAGTCTGCTTCACCGACTGTCACCAATGAACCCTCTTTTACTAACAGATCTCTAGTAGTGATCGATGTCGCCACTCAAGCTCCTTTCAAGCGCACAGATTCTAACTATAATTTACACGGAAAGCTCAGTTTGTTGTTGTTTTGGTTGGATACGATATCTAAGGATAAGTTGACGGTTCTCTGCAGAGCCATTCTGAGGAGGGCCAAAACCAAACGTGAAGCCTGGACTACTTTGGCATATATGTTCGCTCCTCCCTCTCGGTCCTGGCTTCTTCGTCTGCAAAGCGCAAGGCAGTCGCTCCATTCAAGATTTCTCTAATAGAAAAAATGTAGTGGTGAATCTGCTCTATTTGGCTCACCTACTAACGCAGATGAAATCACTCTGTATGTTACCAATGATCTCTCGCATTACATCTTAGATGCTTAAGGCCACTGTTCCCTTGAATCAGAAACAATGGATGTATACATAACGACTCTACAGCAGCAGCAACTTCTTCCTCGAGGTGCCCTCCCATGCAACATGCCTTCTACTCCGCCTCACTTCTTGGTCCTCTTTAATCTGTCAACTCTAGCAATGGTACGCAGTTAATGGATTTTGGTTCCTTGCATAATGTTTCTTAGGATCTTCATAATATAGTCCTTCATTCTCTGAATGATGGGACATATGATATTGATGTTGGTGATGGTTCTACTTTACCGATCACCCATATTGGTTGCATTTCTTTATCTATTCTTTCGCATTTGTTTCTTATGTCTTATGCTCTATGTGTTCCATATATGAGCCTCAATTTGATTTCTGTTTTGATATTTTGCATTACAAATAATTCATATGTTGAATTCTAACCCAATTGCTTTTATGTGAAGGACTTACAGACCAGGAAAATTTGCTTCGGGGTTCGCATCGCGGAGGAACCTATGAGTGATCGATCAGCACTTTCCTTTCCACTCCTTTTCATGCCTTTTCTATTGTTTCAACTTCACTTTCTGATTGACATCATAGGCTAGGCCATCCATATGATAAATTCCTTAGGAAAGTTGTTTCTATAAATTGTCTACATGTTAAAATTGCACATAAGCTGCACATGCCTTGCAATTTTACACCTAGATTGCCACCTAAGTGATACCACCTAGCTTTTTGATGTTAAAAAATTGGAATAAAGTTATTTTTGAAGGACTAGTAAGGTAAAAGAGAAGAAAAATAGTGCCTCCTCCTCTTGTTTCAATCTCATAGGCCCAACCTCATGCAAAAGGGGAATAAATTTTTTCTTCCTCAAATCTTCCTTTCTCATGCCTTAGAAATAGGTTACTCCAAGGTTTTTGACCTTTCTAAACACATTGTTAAGGTTAGATTTAGCTAAAAACACATTTAAGAGTCATTTGGGAGTGTTAGATAGATAAATATTACTAATGATAAACTTCATTTAGATGTGTATATCTCACTTTGCAAAATTCTATCTTTCCTAATATCTCTAGGGTTTTAGTTATCTCTTAAGTATACATGTCTTGTATAAAATACATGATGTTAACTTCTTCTAACACACAATTGAATATACAAAGTTTATTATTTTTATTATTATTTCATGGTATCAGAGCCTTTGACAAAAGTCATGTCTATAGTTAAAAATGATTCTTTTTCTTCTTCCCTTCCTCAATTAAATCAAGTTACTTTACCTAATTATAATTTTCCTTACAAATTAGATCAAAACAATTTTATCTTGAAGGTTTTATTAATGGAGCTATTCGGTCACCACCAGAATTTATTACTCAATCAATGGATGAAGCTTCAAATGATACACCACTGGTTACATGTGTTAATCCTGATTTTTTGCTATGGCGCCATTTGAACCAAGCTTTGCTTGGTTGGATCCGATCATCTATTGATCCTGAAGTGCAGGTTCTCGTAACAGATCTTGATACTTCTGTTGGCTTGTGGACTGCCTTAACCCGTTTGTTTGGCAGCCAGTCATGTGCCCGCATGATGCAGCTCCAATCTGTGAAGAAAAAAGGTATGACAATCACAAGATACTACACCAAACTCAAACAAATTTCTGATGGTTTGGCTATGGCCAGTTATATGGTAAGCAAAAAAGACTTTATTATGTATTTACTTCAAAGATTACCTTTTGAATATGATGCAGTGGTGGCCAATCTCAATTTCAACTGGCCCCATTGGAGATTGAGGATGTTCTAGCTCTCTTTCTCAGTCAAGAAATCTGGGTACACTCCATTGCTTGTATTTTACCTCAACCTTCTGCTCATATGGTTAACCGACAGCCTCCAAATTACAACCAAAGGTGACCAAACGCTGGAAACAGTCCACATTATACTCCAAACTGAGGAGGAGGCGGTTTCCGAGGGAGGATCTGTGGTCGTGGTCGTGGTTTTGGACGTCTTTATTGTCAATTGTGTCCCAGGTGATGCAATGCTACCACCAGTTTGATAGAGAGTTTGTACCCTCAAATTCTATTAATTCATCTTCTGCATCCAATAATAATAATAATGTGTTGCATAATTCCTCTGCGTATTATACCTCACCTGAAGTTGCTGCTAATCTTGAATGGCTTATGGATAGTGGAACCATTAATCATGTTACTTCAGATTTGTCTCACATACAATACAAATTTGAATATGGTGGGCTTGAAAAGCTTGTTACTGGAAATGATCAAGGTTTGTCTAGAGCTAATATCGGTTTCACTTAATTGAAAACTGCTTCTAAAGTTCTTCAATTGAATGATAGTTTACATGTCCCACAAATCAAAAAAATATTTTAAGTATTGCTAAGTTGACTAATGATAATAATATGATTGTTGAGTTTGATTCTCAATTTTTTTATGTTAAGGATCCAATTACGAGGAGACTTGTACTTCGAGGACCACTTAAAGATGAAATTTATCGTCTTTCTTTGTCCCAATCTTTATCTACAGTTTCAAATTATGTTGCTTTGCTTTCTGAATTCAGTTGTTTCAATTCTAGCATTTCTAATAATGATCTTTGGCATTTACGCCTTGGACATCTTTTTTTGAATATGATGCATATTATTTCTAATAGTTTTCCTTTTATTGTTATCAATAATAAAAAGAATTTTTGTTCTACTTGTCATTTTGGAAAATCTCATCGCTTATTTGCTCCAAATTCTACATCTATAAGTAACGAGCCATTAAAATTGGTATTTTCAGATGTTTGGGGCCCTACTCCTGTTTTATCAAATGAAGGATACCTGTATTATGTTCTTTTTGAGGATGACTTTACACGTTTTTCTTGGATCTATCCTTTATAATTAAAATTAGAAGTCAAAACAATTATTTTGCAATTTAAAGTGCTTTTTGAAAAAGAATTTTACAAAATAAATCTCCCCTACAAAAATTATTTAATAAAAATTTTGACTTCTCTTTTTTGAAAACTTTTGGCTGTGAATGTTTTCCCTTTTTAAGACCTTATAATAACAGAAAATTTTCTTTCCAATCTGAAAGTTGTGTTTTTCTTGGGTATAGTTCTATTCACAAATGTTATAAATGAAAAAATTTGAGAACGGGAAAAATATATTTCACCCCAAATGTTCTTTTTAATGAAACAAATTATCATTTTTCCAAAAATATAGAGCCTCAAATATCTTATCAAAATAATTCTAATTTTCCTATCCATTCTCTTGCTTTTCCTTTTGTTTCTCCCGTTTAAGGTAAAAGTCCATCTTTAAAAAGTGCTCTAAGAGAATCTCCTCCAATTGTTCCTACACGGCAACACAATGAGAATTCTTCTTCAAATCACATGTTCTCACAGTCACCCATCCCACCCACATCCAATGCTTCCAAATTTGTTCCCTCTCAAGTTTCACTACCTACCCCACCTACTAAAGTGCACAACCTAAGCCCCCAATCTAGCACTTTACGTAAAAGGCCTTTTTCATCCTCACCAACTACCTTGGCAACCGACCATATCACTTCCCACACACCAACCGTGCACCCCTCTCCACCTACCATTAATTTCCTTATTGATCTTCCCTTACACAAACCGGTTCTACCCTTTCAATGACCACTCGGTCAAAAGATGGAATCTTAAAAAAAAAGGCCTTCACATATCAAACCAAAACTCAATTAGACACCATCGAGCCTCAAAATGTCAAAGAAGCACTCTCCCATATCTGGTGGACTCATGCAATGCAGGATGAACTCCATGCTCTAGCAAAAAATAAAACTTGGACCTTTGTTGAACCTACACCCGAGATGAACATTGTTGGTAATTGTCGGGTGTTTAAACTCGAGCAAAATGTTGATGGCTCCATTCAAAGCTCGACTGGTGGCAAAATGATTTCATCAAAATCCCGATATTGATTTCAAGGAAACATACAGTCCAGTCATTAAACCATCAACCATTCTGTTAGTTTTTTCTCTTGCTGTGACAAATAACTGGATGATTAAATAGGTTGATTTTAACAATGCATTCCTTAATGACCAACTGTGTCAACCTGTTTATATGGCTCAACTGGAAGGCTTCATAGACCCTAAATATCCCTACCATGTTTTCCGATTGCACAAGTCTCTCTATGAACAAGCTCCCTGAGCATGGTATGACAAGTTGAAGATGACAATCTGCACATGGGGTTTCAAACGTTCCATGATGGACACTTCCTTATTTATTCTGAAAATTTCCACTGATTCTCTTTGGGTTTTGGTGTATGTGGATGACTTTATAATTACAGGATCCAATCCGACACATATTGCAAGCTTCACTACACGGCTAAATCACCATTTCTCCCTCAAAGATCTCAGCTCCCTCTCTTTTTTCCTAAGAATTGAAGCAAAACAGACATCTTCAGGGCTACATCTCTCATAAACGAAGTATATCAAAGATCTTCTTGCTAAGACTGACATGTTTGGTTGTAGGACATCACCCACACTTGCGAGTACTTCTGTTCAACTCAGCAAGTTTACGGGCAGCAACCTTCTGACTCCTCTACTTTACAGAAGTACAATAGGAGCTCTTCAATATATTCTCCGAACAAGACCAGGGTTGAGCTTCATAGTTAATCAATTAAGCCAGTTCATGCAAGCTCCCATCGATGCTCATTGGACAGCATGCAAGCATGTGCTACGCTATCTCAAAGGTACATTGCATGTTGGTTTAAATTTCTGCCCATCAACAACTCAAAATATTTCTTGCTACACTGATGCAAACATCAAATGTTGATGACCAGCGATCGACTAGAGGTTATTGTGTTTTTCTTGGTGACAATTTTGTATCTTGGTCTTCTAAGAAACAAAGTATTGTAGCCCGCTCTAGTACTAAATATGAGTATCGAGCATTGGTAAATGGTGCAACAGAGGTAGTCTGGATTCAAGCATTGTTGCGTGAAATGGGCATAAATTCAAAAGAAATGCCGATCCAATGGTGTGACAACCTTGGTGCTGGATGTCTTGCAACCAATCTAGTGTTTCATGCCCGCACAAAACATATAGAGGTAGATGTCCACTTCATACGTGATAAGGTGCTTACTAGGATTTTAGAGGTTTGTTATGTTCCAAGTGAATATCAAGTTGCAGATGTATTGACTAAGGTTTTATCCACACAACGCTTTATGCTATTACGAGACAAACAGCATGTGTGTCGTACCCCATCCAGTTTGAGGGGGGATGTTAGATAGATAAATATTACTAATGATAGACTTCATTTATATGCGTATATCTCACTTTTTAAAACTTTATATTTCCTAATATCTCTAGGGTTTTAGTTATCTCTTAAGTATACATCTTTTGTATAAAATACGTGATGTTAACTTCTTCTAACACACAATTGAATATACAAAGTTTATTATTTTTATTATTCTTATAGGGAGTTTTTCTAGAAATATATTTCACCAAACTTTTTGAAATTCAGGAAACCTTTACTAAAATTTTTGTACCAAAAGCTTCATTTCAACCTCCTTTACAAAACCTAAACTTGCATGTAGGAATAAAATGGTTAGATTAAGAGTTTCCATTAAACAGTCCAAGTGTGCCATACAGTTTACAAGGTGCAACATAAGTGCAAGGTTAGGGGGAAAAATGCCAAAAAAATGTTGAGGCGCAAAGTGTAAGAGATTGTATAGCTTGGGGAGTTCCATTTAATTGTAATGCCTACAAATGTAATAAAGCACACAAACTATCGTTTTGTGCATCTTCTTTGTCTAGTTGTGCTCCTTTAGAATTAATTTATTGAAATATTTGGGGTCCTACTCCATTTCTCATAACTTAATATCTTACTGGGTAGTCATAAAAAAATTAATTTTTCATGCTTTTTAAAATTTTTCGAATGAGTGCGGTAGGGGCCTTTAACCCGAATCATCAGTAAGGGACCCCAAACTGGGAGTCAAGGTATTCATAATTTGACATTTTATTCTTTCAAAATTTTCTTAATAAGCATAGTATAGGCCTCTTCTTTGAATCCCCCAGTAGAGGGGTCCTTACCAGGGATTCAGTGTAGTCATAAACGAACTTGATTTTTTTATGCTTTTCAAAACTTTTTGACTAGGTATGGTAGGAGAAGCTCTTGTTTGTCTTTCGCAGCTAACTCTACTCACTGCAAATAACCAAACTCCTTTTATTTCAATTCAAAAGATTTTATAAACCTTAAAACTAAACCTCAATAATACATATTTGAAGACAAAAAGAAAAACAAACTTGTTTACCTAGATTTTAAAATTGAATCTAACCTTTTTTTTCAAAGACAGACATCGATTTTTTTAAAAAAAAAAAAATTATGGTGTTAAAATAGTCAAATATAAATACAAATGGAATTAAAAGATAAAAATATTTTGAATCTTTTTCTTCATTTGTTCTTAAATGTGTCCATCCATACAAATAACCCTTGCGTTTTACAAGATGGGCTTCTTTGCAAACTATTCATGTTACTATTTGAAAACATGATCTTGAGGTGAATTTTCTACAAAATTGGAACTTGGGCATTATTGATTATGGGTAGAGACCTGACCACATATCATATTATATCGTGTTTGTGTAAAAAAAATTTTCCTAAACCCAATTCGTTATGCTTTCGTGTTGAACTATGTAAACTCAAGCCGTCAAAAATACGGACCGGTTCATGGTGTATTAACCTTAGTTTCGTATTATATCGTATATGTGTCTCGTTGTGTAAAAAGATATTCACCCAAACTGAACCTGTGAAACTTTCGTTTTGAAATATGCAAAAACACTAAAAAATATAGGCAAGTTCATGTTATGTTAATGTGTCGTGTTGAAATTTACAAGTCTAATTATAAGATTATTATGAAGAGATTTTGGGCAACACCTTAGCTGGCCAAAACAAAGAAAAAAGTTTATTATTTTAAATATTGAAAATTTGCCCACAAACCAATTATCCTACGTAGTCAATTATCCATTATATGTATGTATTCAAAAATTTTATAAGAAATTATTTTATTATTTCCTTTCTAAAAAATCCATTTGATTCCTCTCTCCCGACCTCGATCCTTTGACTCCTTTATTCGACATCTATGTCTTTGTCTCGCACTAATTCACTGTCTTTCTCTTTGATACAGGTCATAATGGCATGGGCTAGGCAATCCACAAGAAGAAATTTGAGCTAGAAGGCAAAGAAACCCACAAAAAAGAAGATAAGATGCCACAGTGGAACAAATTGCAGATGAATGGCCACTCACACGAGCACGAACTGAACCAAATAACCAGAAAAACATCTCTAAGCAACCCATGGAGAAATCGAAATGAGAAAACCACTGAGGTTAGAAAATTAAGGTTTAAGATTTGTTTTTCTTAAATTTGTTTAGATTTGAGTATCAGGTTAGTAAATGAGCTAAAAATTTGGCATATGAGGCATATGATTCATGGCTATTTTGTGCACTATAAAAACACACCGAGCCTTAATCGAAGACTCTGACTTAGGGGCAAGGTAATATTTGTTTTAATATATTGTGATAACCTCATTTTTCTAGTTAGAGGCCTCACCTATGTTAGATAAGTGTTTTTGATAGAGAGTACTATTACTCTTTATCAATTACCTCAATTCGATTGAGCTAGAGTGTCCAACTCTGGGGGGGGGGGCATGATAATTGAAGTTGTTTTTTATATTATCAGGTTGAAATTCATTATTTTATTCAACTTAGATGCAATTGTAAATGTCATTATTATTGTCATTTGTGATTTTGTTCAGAAACATCTTTTCAAAAACGATGAAGAATTTCAAAGCCAAAATTGGATTATATGGTAATGCCTTCAAGGCTATTGAATACGCTAAGAGAGAGCTAAACATGGCATAACTTACCCAGTTTTAATGAATGTGCTTTGGCTACTTCTTGGATATGCAGAAGCTTGAGATCTTTGGCCAATTGATACATCACTTTAGATTGAAGAAAATGGAGTGTGATGACGATAAGGTTATGGAGTTCAATCTTAATGGTTCTGATGTGCGCATTGTAGATAAAAATTTTACAATGGTAGCTAGGTTGAAGTTAAATAGCAATATTGAGGACCTTAAAAGTAAAATACAAGACATAAAGACCAATATCCACACCAAGCACTTCAAAACATTGAGGAAAATCACAAAGAAGAACTTACTTAAAATATTTGAGAATGCATAGTTCAAGACTACGCAAGATGCTGCTAGGATAGCCTTACTATATTTTTTGAACTTCGGGTTTATGGCAATGCCTCTCAAAGCCAACGTCGACCTTAAACTTATAAGGCCTTTTGGAGGATTGGAGAAGTTCAGCCGATATACATGGGAGACCTACATATACTAGATGATAGCTAAATCATTGTAGGGCTCATTCATCAAATATAAGCTTGATGAAGTGCAAAATAAATCCAGCACATATGACGTTAATGGCTTCCTTATAGTTTTATAGGTAAATTTATTAGCTAAATTAGGGTTTAGAGTTAAAGCATATATTTATTTTTGTTTACTTATGTAGCTAATGTGCATATTCTAACATTCAAAATTATTTTTACAGGTGTGGGCTTACAGAGCCATTATTAGGATTTATGAGGAAGGTTTTGCAAAGAGGGATGACTTATGCATGCCTCGAATATTGGGATAGAATGTTAAAACCCATCCTACTTACGATTCCTTCCATTATTCAATCTTTGCAAAAACAAAAACAATGTAAGTATAAGGTAGAAACACAAAAAACAATGCATAAAGTATAGTTTTATTTATTTACAAATCCTATCTCCAACTAACATTGATCTTCTACCTTACAATATGACGTAAATTGGATCTTAACTCCAACTAGGGATGAGTTGGACTAGAAGTATATGAGATCATGGATCAATTGTTATTGCAAACGTCGATGCAGAGCCCCGCCAATTTTGGAAGTCATTCTAGAGGTTGTGGTGGAGCTTGTAGTAGCTCAATCACTAGGACCAACATCATATAAGCCAAATGACATCAGTGTAAGTGCCATATTGTGAATCATTTTTGTCAGTTACTGCTTAGTTAAGTAACTTATTTGACTTTTTAATGCAATTTTTTTTCGTGATATGTAATAGTTGAATATAATTCATGAACACCTAGATCTAGTCGAGCAACATCTAAGCATGTTGCAGAGTGAAATGGTCAACATATGAGCCTTATGTCTTGCAATCCTGCAAAAAGTAGGCACTATAGTACGAAAAGTTATCAATGAATGGATAATTTAGTTTCATAAGTTATTTTACTATTTCCATTGTAACGTTCAACATTTATGTGTGACAGGAATCGACACGCGATCAATACCTGGGAGTGATCTACCACTACTACATAACCTGTCACAACTGCATGATATGTCATTGCCATGTGATTCATCATCTCTGCGTAATCAACCATAACCCATGATCTGTCATCAACGGTGGTTGAGGTGCATATGGACATTAACGAGAGTATGGTGACTAAACCATGTTATCAAACCACAATGAGCGGAATCTATAGGATGAGACACTGATGGGCCATACCTCTAATGAGGTCGAGGAATTGTCATTGTCTCCACTGGGAGTGAGGCATGTAGGCTATCGATACTAACCCACTAATGTTACTATGAGTCCATGATTTATGCGACACACAATAAGGCTACAAAAAAGTTGCAACCCATGTCAAAGGCTACGAAGAAGCTGCAATATAGATTCCAAGAGTGGTATTTGAATAGTAAGAATAATATAATAACAAATATAAATAACCGCTTGGTATATCCAAAAACATTTTTTGATGCTCTCTTATGGCATGGTGGTTGGCTTACATCAAAATTAAAGTATAATTCAACTTTTAACAAATTGTTTTATTTTCATAATAATTTTTTAGTAATAATAAATTTCTTATATTTACAACATAATGATGCATGCCTTTTTCACTTAAGAAATATGATTAACTTGCATCCCATTGATTTTCAAAGTCATGTGCCGTATTAGATGAACATATTTAGGTTTGTAATCATAATTTTCTAGTTCATTAGTAAATATTAAAAAAAAAGAAAATTGTGATCATATATAATAATTTAAATTGTGTTATTTCTAAATTTTCATAAAGTATTGTTTGCTCGCTTCAATGCAAACAATTAAGGAGTGGATTCGTAGCAAGCAGATTCCTTCTTCCATCACTACGTTGCTGGATCTTCTCCCAAATATAGTCAATTATGGTGGATGTGCGACTATGTAAGTTCTATACTTGTTTGATTAAGTTACTTATATGGCAACCAATTCATTCAAAAGTTTCATACTTTATGGTGGATGTGAGACTATGTAAGTTCTATACTTGTTTGATTAAGTTACTTTTATCGCAACCAATTTATTCAAAAGTTTCATACTTTACTAATATTTACCTATATTTTGCAGCTATTATTGCAAGTGAACAATAGGGATGCATACTGGCTCGTAGCATGTATATAATTTGCTACTCAATGCATACAACTCTATGGTCCAAATGTATGAGGTACACAAACTGACTTTCAGAAGAATAATGCCAACTGCATACGATATTTGATCCCTTTCATACTAAGCGTCACCAATTTTTATAAACACTGATTACAATTATCTTACTCCATAGAACCATACACTTTAGAAAAATTGAGTTAGTTTAGATTGTTTAGTCAAAATTTAATATAAAAATTATATATCTCTTTAACTCATTTACATGGTTTTGATTATATGGGTTTCATGTAGTAAGGATTGAGGCAGGTTTGCTTTGAGATGGATTGAAAACATGTCCCTTGGGCTACCAATGAAGATTGAGAAAGAAAATATAAATTTCATAAGGAAAAAGTATGCAGTAGAGTTGTACAACTGAACATTCACTTTAAAGACTAGAGATTGTTACATAAAATATTTTTGTTTTTTAATATTTGAGTAAATTTGTTTATTTATATGTTTAATGAATTGTCATTTGTACATATTTGTGATCATTTAATTAGTTATATGTTTAAAATTGATAGTTAAAATAATTCAACCAGATACTTAAAATCTAATAAAACATTCAAATATTTATTAAATCCATCTAAACATAATTTGTTAACATTCAAGCACTCATCCAAGTGTGCTAGATTTAGGCGCCATGTAAACATTTTAACGGCCAGAAATCCATTGCCAACTATTTTTGCTTTGTACATGATTTCCTATTATGATCGGAACACTCCGCCCACGCTTGTACAAAATGCAGTCATGGAGTGCAGTCCTCTCCATGAGAAGGAACTTGATTCATTTTAAGTCTTATGGCTCTTCTCATGAATCTGAGTGGAAGTACAATCCTAACAAAGACTTTGGAAGGAACATGTCATTGCTTTGAATCTCTTAGTGGGTAAATGGTTCCTGAATAAGCTGCACGGAGTACATCAACGAAGTAATAAGGGCCATACATACTATACTCGAAAATGTTTCAATCCTTACAAATAGCAAAAGCATGTACACAAGGTACCCATTGAGAGTAAACTCATGGTATAAGTATAATTTGGTTTCCAAATTCATTTTACCAATTAAATAACCCTCGTTTACCTCAAACTCATATAATTAGCAGGCATAAAATAGAAAGAGGTGGATTCCTCTCGACATTTCAAAATTTCATCCAACTATTTGATGACTAGATTATTTGTGTGGTCTGCCACACTATTGTTTCACCTATTATAAAACCACCATTGCAAAAATATCTCTTATGTGAATAAAAAGTGGAATAGTTGGCTTTTCTCTAGCATCACAGAAAATGGCAATTATGCATTTTGCAAATGTTGGTGATCATGATACTAAATGTGTTACCCAAGAAATGTGAGCGCAACCATTTTGATCTATTTTCTTCCATTATATATTGTGCAAATTCACCAAGCAACCCCATATACATATCAAAGTTTTATAAATTAAATGGTATGCGTCAAGAAAAACTGACATATTGCATTCACGAAGTTTAGCTATCTATATGTTATAAACACTAGTGGTCTACATAAGCCTCTTTAAATTTTGAAAATAAATAAATAAAACACAAATAGGATGCATCATTCTTACTTGGCTCGATGTCATATGCTAACGGATAAATTTGTTTATTCCTGCCCAAACGTGATGCAATATACAATAAACAACCATATCTATTTTTCAAAAATTAATGTCACATTAACAGCCATCACATGACAAATATATTGAAACCCTCGAACGGAAGCTCCAATGATCCTGAAGTAATATTGGAAACTTTTGTTTGATTCTATTTCAATGCAAGTAAATGAACCAGAATTGTTACTTTTCAAAACAGTCGACCACAATGGTAGCTTTGCATAAGATCTGGTGTCCTCTAGCCCTCCAAGCTTTTTCATAGTCATATTTGACTCCAGGTCCTGATGCAGTCTTGAATTATACTCACTAGTCTGATTGATCTTTGAATTTTTATGTAACCACATGTCTTTTTTATTTTTAAATACTTTTCCATCATATTAAATTTGTAGCAAAATCAAGTCCATTTTAAGCAGTTGAAACAATTCAAAATTGAACAATGATATACAATAAAACAATAAAACAAACAAAGCATAACCTCACTTCATACAGTTAGAGTATTTGATTACTGGTCAAGATAGGTTTTTTATGACTAGGTACCCTAACCTCCCAGCCTATTGTAGAACATCTCGACATGACACAGTCGAGGTATTTGATAGATTGTCATGCTATCTCTATCAAATACCTCAATTGAATCGGGTCGGGATATCCGACTCATGATCGAGGCAATTCTCATAATATTGATAAAATAATCTGACTTTTAGTTGGACATCCCTACTTAATGAAGTTGGTCACCCTCCACACCTTATATGGTATGTCTGTCAAATACCCCAACTTCGTCAAGTTGACATTTTTGGCTAGAGGTCAAAACCAAGACTTTATTTCTTACTCGACAACAATTTCCTACCCTGAGTACATGCCTTGACTCTAGTTTGGAGTCTGGGCATGTCATTTTCAACCTTACCCATACTATGGTTTTTCTTGTTTTTATTTTTTTTTATTTCAACTAAGTTTAGAATATACAAACAAGATGCATAAACCATTGAACACATATTTAACATGATCATAACAAAGAAAAAAAAAAAAACAAATTACCTTGGTAGATTTTGGAGTTGAGTTTGATGTTGTTAATAGCTCAAAACAAGCTTGAAAATTGAAGCCAAAATAAAAAAATATTTTGCAGCCTATTTAATCAGGTGATGTTTGAGAGTGCTAATTACAAAGAAAATCAAAATGATAGGAAAACTAAAAGTGAAGATCGGTTAGGAAGGATGAGGGTATATGAATGTCGAAGATAATGGTATGTTGAGAATAAAATTTATCAATGAACAAAATTTTAATTTTTTCAAAGGATGCATATTTTTCTATAATTGGACCAAGGGACGGCAATGCCCAAAACAAGCGCTAATATGAATAATTGGGTCTACTTCCTATCCGCTTACATTTTTGGAATGATGTAGCATGGTATCAAAACTTTGGTGACTGATTTTGTGATCAAATATTTATACCATTGGTATACATGGTTGGGTCCGCAATCTATTTCTTGTTAGTTTACTCTTTTGGTAAAGATGGTAACTTTACACGTAGAACATCAAAGTTAGATATATTAACTATTTGTCCAAAAAAAAACAATGAGATAGTTTAACAGCTTTAAATCTAGTTAGCAACCAAACACTTCATGGGGAAAGTTGTCATCATCAACGCAACCATTTTCAAGTGCAAAGTAACGTAGCTGTAAAGGAAGCTTTATAATAGGAGATGAAGTTAAACAAAAGATAATCAAAGCTTCTTCTCATTTGAATGAACAGTTTTGTCAGTTAGAAAAGGCATTAGAAAAATAATCACAAGAGCGTGACATCACATTACCACATCTTAAAAATAACAAACATTTCAGTGAATACAAACAGTATGGAGGATAGCATAAATATACATTATGGTCAATTTTTTCTTCTCATTTTAACATTAAGAGGGACTTCCTTGTAGGATTGAACCTTTTCCACCGCTCTTCGCAATGGTCTTCCTATTGAAGATCTCTGTGATACTCCTGATTCACTCCTTGATGAGGCACAACCAATTTCTTCTTCTTTCTCTTCTTTTACAGAAGAGGCATGTAGTGGAGTGGACTCTTCATTACACATTGGATTGCTAAGAGCCTCAGTAGCAGAAATTTTAGCATCTTCTATCTCAAACAAGTTTTCTGGATCTCTCTCATGGGATTTAAATCTAGCAGATTGCCTTCTCAAACAGCGCCTGAACAAAGGGAAAGAGGCTCATGGGCATAGTAGGGATGGGAATATAAAAAGATAAAGATGACAGCATGTTTTTAAAAGTAGGCTTGAATAAGTGCAGGAATCCAACACAAGTAGAGTGTGACAGAAACGAATAATCATGACCAGAGGCAAAAGCTTGACTCAAACTCTATAGTGGGGGAAAACTAACATGCATAACCTTTTCTAGATCTAAATCAAACATTTTTCTTTTGCATGGATTTTCGTAGTTCATAATATGTAATTGTTGTATCCAATATGTAAACATCTTTTGGGACATAGATAGATGTAACCTTGCCATGTCAATTGTGTGTCATTTCAAATCTGTGTATATCATTCTGCAAGAGGGGACATGATACTAATGCTTGCCAAATTCATGTGCTAGTTGAGCAGGCTGAGAAAAGTATCATAGGCAAGACAGTGCTGTAGACTAACCTTTTATTTTCAACCTTGTCTTTGTCTTCTACTTTCTGGCAATTTCTTGAAGAGCCCATAGCTGTAGATGATAAAAAAGTAGACCACATGTCAACATAGCAGAAGCAAAATGAGGGGAGAAAAGTTAAATGACCCAAACAAAAAAGCAAAGAGGAAATCTGTGGTCATCAAAATACATCGCCTTCTTGTCATATGCCTTCTGTTCTGAGTACATGGTTTGTCATCGGTACCATCTGCAATTATAGCTGCCTGATCTCCTTCCTTGAGGCAACAAATTCAAAAATTAGGTTTAAGTACATGGATAAAATATAGATATAAGCAAAAGAGTTTTTCTTCCATACCTGACAACCAATTTTTCTATGACAGTTCACTTCTGCTTTCCCCTGGAAAACAAAGGATCATTCATTAGGTTCAGTCTTTTCATTGGGTGGAGGAGGAATAGTCCTTACAGAGAATGATAAGTTTTTGTATGCCACCAGAGCTCACCATTGGAGCATCAATTTAACCATGTAGAAATATTCTGAACGTTGGCATTATAGTGATTGAATTATTAGAAATGCATAGGTCATATGCATATTTTTAACAACTGAAGTAGAAATTTTCACAAATTGAAGTATATTACAAAGTTGGCGAACCAGATATTTTGCGAAAATCTTTTTTGTAAATTATAAAATTGTATTTCCTATGTGACACAACATCCAGTAATCGATGCCAGTTATACTCATTTATTTGCTTGTTTTCACTGCATTTAAATTCAACAATGCAGTTGCAGTCCAATGGTAGAGTAAAAGACAAAGAGCTAACCTCTAGTTCCAACTTCTTTGATCTAAGTAAAGCGTCTTTGCACAATAGTTCATGCTGCAATGCCTTTACCTAAAATTAAACAAGAATAGATCATTAAGAGGCAGATATGAAATATCAGAATGGGACTCCATTCTCCATAGAACAGCCAATTTGCAAGTATTTTCAAGGAAGAGTTTGGAGTTACAAACTAATTACCTTTTCTCTTCCTAAATGAAGCTCCTGCAAACATAAACAAAAAATATATATATATATATATATTTATCACTGACAGTTTAATATTTTCAAATTCCATAGATGAGATTCAAAATTAAGAGAGATTCTAAAAGCAAACATACAGCTAGCATCTGGCTGTTTGATTGAGCAAGATTCCAATTTTGAAGCTGCAATTTCTGAAAACTGGCTCTCATTTTTTGCAACTCTTCTCCACTCAATTCAATGATTTTACTGTACAAATATAATTAAGCAAAACCCATATCCGCTATTGGTTGCTTTAAAATAAAATTAAAATAAAAAATAAAAAGATATTTCATGTGTCTGGGTAGCAATCTTAGACACCAACAAAGAAAAACCAACAGAAAGCTATAAAAAACATCGAAGAAGAACCAAAGGATACTTTCTTTCAGCGAGAAGTTTCATCAAAGTGATTCTTTCCTGGTTCAGAAATTCGCAGCATAAAAAATCCACTAAGCAACTGTGCAACATGTAAAGAAAAAAGCTAAATTTGAAGCAAATAGCATACCCTGATTAGTTGGTCGACGTAATCCTTATCGGAGTGATAAATTTCCGGAAGCTTTTCGACTTGATGACTAGGAGTTTTCGAGGTCTGCAAGTTAGTAATATCGGACAGCTTCTTCCTCATTATGCTGCCAAAAGACGCTCTCTTGGCCATTCTCTCACCTTTCATATTATCCAACTAGTCCCACAAAATCCCAGTTGAAAAACTTCACGAAATCTCTAATGGGTATTCAAGAATTGTAATTCCAACATTCGAATCAGTGGTGAATTGTAAAAGAAAAAATTGCACTAGTTTAGAGATTCCTCGTATAATATGTGGTATATAGCCAAGGAGGGAAATGAAATTCAAAATACGAGTGGGGAATAAATTCCGGGCAAAAGAAAAGGGCTTTTTGAGATTACGATGTAAAAAAAAAATGTGGCAAAGAAAGACAAGATTTCAATACCAGATGCGCGGTAGAAACCGAGGACAAATTTATAGAGGCAACAATTTTATGTGCTTTGGAAGTCAAAGATGGGAAATTTGTGAAATCAGAGTATTTTCATCGTCTTTCTGTGGAACAACGGCTTGGATTATGAGAAACTGAGAGAGAAAAAGAATGGACGAAAGCGAAGGAACAAGGAAAGGGAAAAAGGAAAGGGAGCGAACCAAAGAGAATGCCAAAGCAAAGAGGGAGGTTCGGTTCCACAACGGCTTCCCAAAGCGGTACCCGAGCCTGATTTTAAATTTCCCAACGTTCAGATTCTCGATCCTGTTTTAAATTTTACCCTCCAGTCCTTTCTTTTTATTGTTATTACTAATTATTAGAATAATAATAATAATATATATTTGTAACCTTATTTTAGTAAATATGTATATTTGTAATCTTGGCTGAGTGGTAAAACTGAGAATATTATAGGCATTCTTTGCTATTGCATTAAACATGTAATTATGAAAATAATTCCTCTACAATTTCATCATATTTTATTTTATCCTATCAATTACATCTTTAATCTCTGAAGTTTTTATTTTTTAAATATTGTTTATTTCACGTTGATGTGTTCTAAATAGACTAGTATTTTTCCCCAAAACAGGAATTATTGTTCTTTTGCACAAATAAACACTTGCATGTTGACAAAAAATAAAACAATAAACTTTGCTTCTTAATATTTTTTTTTTTTTTTGCACTTTGCCCCCAATTTTGCATTTATGTTGCACAATTAGGACTAAATTTTTTTCGATTTGATTTATTTTTAAAGATGCATATAATACTTATTTCTACCATTTATTTTTCTTTTAAAGAACCATGTGATACTCATTTTTACTATTTTTATCATTTTAAAATTTCAAAAAAATGTCAAATTAGATGGGATTGAAATAAAGCTTTTTATACAAAAATCTCGATAATGAGTATGCATGAATTTTTAGAAATCTAGCTATATACATTTCTAGCCAAACTTCCAAATGTATCTCTTAAAGATGATTTTAGCTAAATTTATCATACTAATGTATTTGGAAGGGTCAAAAATCTTAGATTAACATATTTCTAAAGCTCGAGTGTGGAAGATTTGAGAAAGAAAATTTTTCTTCCCCGTTTACATGAGCTTTGGGCAGTGAGGTTGAATTTTCTTCTCTTTTTTTACCCAATCAATCTTTCAAAAACACCTTGTATTTTTTTTATTTTTTAAAACCAAATAGGTGACATCGCTGAAGTGACATTCTTTAACTTAGGTAACAAAGTTCTAGCTCAAGCGGCAGCTTAGGTGGAAATCGAGGTGAAAATTTGTAAGGCATTGACAGTTCATGTACTTTTTTAAGAGAAAAACAAACGGGAACAGTTTTGTCAAAGTATAAAAGAGTGTATATGTTAGGAACAACCATGCTAATAATCCATATTTTTTTAGATGAGTATGCTAATGGTGTGGATATCTATACCAATTTAACCAATGACATATTACATATATTTCATATGAAGTTTGATGAAAATACAAACGTTTCTCTCAGATTAGATATATGGCAAAAAAATGCCATGTCCTTAGCCAGTGTAAATTAATATGTAACATAAGACAGGTGTAAAATTGTCTTTCAATACTTAAAAGCTGTTGATAGTCCACATGGATCTTTAAAATGCATACCAGTTGTAAACCTCTGGAGTTCAAGTACAATATACCTTAATTTTAATATATTTTCTTACTTAATTCTCTTTATTTTCAAGTTTTTCTTTTTCTTTAAAATTTGTTTCATTTATATATATATATATATATATATATATATATATATTCTTCTTTAACTTTATGTATAATCGCTTGCAAGTTTATAATTATACATCTAAGTAATAACAAAAATAAATATAATTAAATTTTGAATTAAAAATAAGTTTAATTAAAAGAAAAAATTTAACTAAACCAAAAATTAAAGATAAAAAAATTATAAATTTATTACAAATTTATATAAAATGTAATTTTCTTTTCTAAACTTAGTGAGACAAAAAGAAAAAAGAAAATTTTGATTTTGTTAATAGTTAAAATTTTTGAATTACAAATAAGTTAATTGAAATTAAAAAGTTTTCGCAAACAAAAAATACAAAATACAAAATGCTGCTTAACTTTAAATTAATTAAAATAAAAATCAAACATAAAAGAGCATTTTTTCTTTATAATTAAAATTATTTTGTTATTAATTAGTTGTAAATAATTATACTTGTAAGCAATTATACATAAAAGTTAAAAGAAGAATAAATATATATATAAACGGAAAATTATTATTTTTTCTTTTTACCTCCAGTAGTTTAGAAAGAAATTTTTTTTATATAATTTGTAACAAATTTATTAGTCTTTCTCTTTTACTTTAGTTACACTTCTTTTTTTAATTAAACTATTTTAATTCAAAAGTTTTAAATATTAACAGAATCAAAATTTCTATTTAAAAACACTAAAAAAATAAAATAATGAGTTATAATTATATTATATTTTTATTTTTATTTCTATTGTGTTAATAAGTATATTGAATATTTGTATGAGAGATATGTATATGGGTATTTTGATATTTGGAAAGTGAGTTTACAGTTACTAGGTGTTAGAAATGCGTTTTTGGCTACTTTTACCTTCGAGGGGATTCAATTGCATATTAATTTATGTTAAAACTGTCTGTTTTGGTAGTTGTTAACTTTAGGAAGTACGGTTGCAAAATAATAATTGTTGCCCCAATGCTCTTATCAACTTTTTAAACTTTTCCCACAATTTTCAATTAAAAAAATTATATTTTTCATTAGTATGAATGTATGATAGTATTTTCACCCGTTATAAGAGAGAGAATATATTTTTTGGATGGTTGGCTAACGACAGAAGATCTATCCATCATTTTTCTAACCTACATGACCTGAATGTAATTTTGTCAAGCACCCAGTCTCATATGACTAGTTGGGAGGAACGATCGTCATAGTAGATCGTCTTTAGTAATCTATTATCAACGACTTCATTACTAAAATAAAACGACAAAATTGTCGCTGATACTAAATTAATAATAATAATTTGCATTTTAAACCGGTACAGATATCTACACCATAGAATTCTCATATATATATATATATATAGTTTTCTCTCATTTGAAAATTCCGGATGAATTTTGTCCCTAAAAAAAGAGTTTTAGTAATGATTTTTGCTAGTATAATCGTCACCTTTTCAATTCTCCCAATCTAAACTCATCCAAAATTCCCATATGAGAATACATATATAGAGTACTTCTACTATAAGAATATTATTATTTTAAATAAAATGAGAATTATCACTAAAAGTATATTTTTAGTGACAACTATAGAATATTGTCACTAAAAATAAACTATTAGTTAAAAATTTAAGATTTGTCACTAATAACATATCATTAGTAATAATCATTAAAATAAAAATATCTTTATTTTAGAATTTTCTTATATATATATATATAAAATAATCTCAAATATTATAAAACAAAAAAAAACATGAAAAAAAGAAAAAACCTCCACAGTGAGCCTTCATAAGGTCCCAACTGTTGGTATTTATAGCAATTCTATATATAGTAAATACAAGTTAACTTTGTTGGTGATAAAGTTTTTTTTTTTTTTTTAATAATATTGTTAATGATAAAGTTAGATACAATGAAAGTACAGTGATAATGGAATGTGGTGTTTCATAGGAGTATTAAAAAAAATCAACCAACCAATGAAACTGACCGATTCAATCAAATCAAATTTATTTAGAACGGTTATTTTAGTGTAATTAAATTGAATTTGATTTGAATTTTAAAGCTGACTATTGGATTAAATCAGTTGGGTTTCTAGTTTATAAAATTGATTAACCAAACCAATCCAAACCAAACCAATCCAATTACCTTTTAGATAATAAAAAAATTATATATTAAAATAATTTTTTTTAATATTATATGTTTAGGGTTTAGGGTTTAGGGATTGAGAAAAAATCAATTGATTACTAATTGGACCGGATTCATTATTCTCAAATTTATTCAGTTTTGAACCAACAAACATTCCTACCCTGGAATATCACACCTATCCTACTTTGCCTTATGTGATTTTGAATTAGGCACTAATAGTCTCCGATCTCTTGAAAACAAGCCCATCATTTTTGGACAATAAGCCTCACGTGCCATAATTTTGAAGGGAAAACCTGTCATTCCAATCGCACACTTTATTTTCTTTCCATTTCCCTCTGGTTTCCTAGAAACCAAATAGAATTGGCTCTTTTAAAAAAAAAATCAAAAGCAAAAGGTCTCAGATTTGGTTTTAATGGACGCAAATTTCTTAAAATCTCACTGAATTCATTTCTAGATTCATCATCATTGTCGCTTCCACCGTCTTCCACACCATCACCGCCATTACCAGCATCATCGCCTCTACCCAAAAAATTAAATCCCTCATCGCTTCTTCTTCTTCTAGTTGCAGAATGAGAGCAGTTCTGGGTTTAGTTTGTCAGTGGGAAATAGTAAGGTGCAAGGGTAAAGTATTGGTCAAAGCCATTGATATTGATTACGAAAAAGAGAAAAAAGCTTGGTTTTGAGGAAGATAAAACCAAAAAATACTCAAATATTTCACTTGCTCCAAACCCAACGTGGGCCTCTCTGAGCAAGGTTTTGGTAGTGTGTATGTGTGGATGGATTTCTGCTACTTTTCTGGTTTCTTTGTGGCTGCTTGAGCTTTTGAAGGGACTGTGGCAATTTTTCCTCCATACCTTTTTTGGCCCATTGGTTTTGTTGCTGGATATATGTTATCCCAAGCAATTTTTGTTTTTCGTTAATGTATAGGTATAAATCATCACTATGCAAGATTAGTTCAATGATATGGCAACCAACACTGAAAACCCACCAAGTTATGGAGATGGAAAATTATAGGCCTTAGACTATTCAGACTCAGCTTCCAGATATCTGAATAAACCCTTTGGCTAACCAAAGGGTTGACTCATGATTATAACATTGGTAACCGCCAATGAGAAATATCAACAAAAAATCAAATTCAAGAAGATTTCTAACGGCACAATAAATCAAAAAAGATCATCAAATCATACAAGATCAGCTACATGCAGATTCTTCGCTAAAATCGAGTGAACAAAATCTCCATAAATACCTTAAAAGGCAAAAAAAAAAAAAAACCTTTCGCCACATTAAAAAATACATATATAGACTGAATTTCTTGTGTTTACTATGTTATTTCATCATGCTATTTCTCAATCACAGACTTGAGCATCGGAGTGCCTTTGGTAAGTACCACACAGGTGCTCCAAGGTCTTTTACGTCTCTATTGTTTTGCAAATATCATCCAATTACAAAGATCCACGTGGTGGTGCAATTTCTGACGTCAATAGTTTGGTGCGTCAAGTAGGGGGAAGTAGTAAAGTCTGAAGTCAGAAACAAATCGATCACCATGTCGACTCAAAATTGCGAAACTGTTCTTCCTACTATCCCTAAAGAACCAACACCTTAAGAGGAGCAAGTTGTTGCTCTTCAAACAGAGGTAGAAATGCTACAAGCTGAAATGGTAGGTAAGAAAACTAAATCAAGAGTTTTCCTTAAAGAATCCAAGCCCAAGAAACGAACCAACACCTTTGGCGAACCTGAAAATCACCTGTCCAAATCAAACATAAGAATAGACGATTCACGAGAAAAGATCCACTCAATTCCTATCTGAATCAACAGTGTAATCATAGTTATGCACATGGAGAAAAGGCCAAAAAAGAAAACATGCACGCTATGGGCAAAAGATATTCAAAAATCTTCCATGGAGCTGATCAAGAAGAAACTCTCACTGTAACCGAGAGCCCTAACATAACCTTCACCACACAACTAATGACCTGATGCTGATTGTTAGGGAAAAATTCAAAAGAGGAAGGGCATCACATTACAATTTGATCGCAGATAGACCGCCAACTAATCCAGACAGCATTCAGTCAAAAGATTGGCAATACCAACCTTTCTTCAAGATTTATATCTCCAAAGTTTGATTTGTATGACAAAAAGACCGATCCAATAGAACACCTGACAGTCTAACAACACATCATTTGTCTAGTCAATCTCCCACATGAAAAAAGGGAAGCAATAATGTGTAAAATATTTCCCACAAGCCTAAAAGGAGATGCTCTCACTTTGTTTAACAGCTTGGAGTCTGATCAGTTAACTCCTTTGAGGAATTGGTCAACCAACTCAGAGCACAGTTCGCGTCAAGCATCAAAATCAGGAAAGTGGCCAACCATCTCTTCACCATAATTTAAGGCAAATCTAAATCTCTTAAAGCGCTCAACACTTTAACAAATAGAAGGTAGGAATCCAAAATTGCAATGACTAGATCGCGATGGAAGCTTTCCCAAAAAGTCTTAACCGAGACAACCCCTTGTATAATTCCCTTAAAACAACTAAGCATGAGACCGTGATAGATGCAACTTCACAGGCTACAAAGTATATAAAGTTGGAAAAAGATCAGAGGCAGCAAAGGAAGGAAAAATCAAAAATTAACCAAGAAGAGAAAAGTGGTGATGGAGGTAGCAAAACCACACATAACTTTGAGGCCGAGGCAAGTAATGAGATCCACCCAGATCCCAACATCGAAGCATTGACTCAAATTGTAACCCATTCAAGTTATACTCTTTGAGTACAACTTTCTATAGGATGTTCAAGCACATGGAGAATAAAGATTACATCAGCTAGCTAAAAAAGATGGTCTCAGACCCTAGAATCCAAGATAATAGGAAGTTTTGTACCTTCCTCAACGACTATGGGCATCTTACAACAGAATGCCAACAGTTGAGATGGGAAATTGAATCTTTAATCAAAAGGGATATTTGAAGAGTTCATTCCTTTTGAGAAAGCCAAAAAAGGTGGAGACTGGATAGTGTCACCAAGAAGAAGGAAAGAAAAAGTATGATAGAGAGGTACCAGTTATTCACAGAGGATTCGACAATGGAAGAGACACCATGACTACCCAAAAGCATCATATCAAAAAGTCTAAAGTGATTTCACCTTTGTGTCGCTAATTGTAATGTTAGCATCGTATATATATTAGTCTAAAAATTGTTGTCTTTTACAAGTTTGGTTAAAAAATTAATTACTTTTTACAAGTTTGATGACAAAATTGATATCTCATTAAATTTCCATATCATATGGAGCAACTTGATGTAATAACTTGTAAGTTTGTTTAAGACGTTTGTTATTTTTATTTACTACAATTTATTCGTTAATAAATGTTGATTTTGTATATATATAATGTCGCATTGTATTTTATGTTACATATAAATTAAATTTCTTGCATATACATACATATATATATTTATGTATTTACGTACAATATACTCTTTTATTTCATGTTCTATTGCAGCATTTAATTGGGCTCTGTCGTAGGATTTTTATACATATTATATCGATTGATAAATGGATAAGTCATGGCAAACATTAGATAAAATATTAGATCAGTTCACTTAAGGTGTGGAGGAATTTCTTCATTTTTGTATGACAAATGCATGTGATGGTAATGTCATACGATGTCCAAGCGTGAAATGTACACATATAGAATTCCATACGATTAAGGACATAAGATGTCATATATATTGAAATGGAATTGATTCCAACTATCATAAATGGATTTGGCCTAGTGAATATTGTGAATACAATGTTGGTACATCTTCACAGTTTGAGAATGTGGATGTTCCATTTAATGAAGATGACAATACTTGTGCCGATAGTGAGGAAGATGTGGCATTTAACAACATAGAAATGACATATGTTTCCTTTGATAATTTTGATTAGGAAGACTTATTGAATGATCCTAATGAATTTAATGGGTTGTCTGAGGATGCAGAAGAACCTTTGTATGAATTTAATGGGTTGTCAGAGGATGCAGAAGAACCATTGTATCTAGGTTGTACTAAACTTACCAAGTTATCAGCTTGGTCAAACTATATAACTTGAAGGTCAAATATGGACAGTCTGACAAAAGTTTCGATGTACTTTTGAAGTAGTTGTTTGAGATGCTACCATCTGATAATGTTTTGTCGGCATCAATGTACACTGTTAAAAAGACTTTGAGTGCATTGAGCATGGAGTATCAAAACATACACGCATATCCTAAACATTGTATTTTGTTCAGAAAGCAATATGTAGAACATGTTGTATGTCCCAAATGTGAATCATCTAGGTTGAAAATAAAAACCATAAGGAACTTTTAGCAGAATTCCATCTAAGGCTTTATGTTACTTTCCACATGTGCCACATTTTAGAAGAATGTTTTGCAATCGGAAAACAACAAAGAATTTGACATGGAATGTAATAAAGAAAATAGTTCAAGTTGGCTAAATGCAACACCTATCAGATTATCCCTCCTAGAAAATGGTTGATCATTTATGGACAGACTTTGCAGTACAAGATAGAAATTTGAGACTAGAGATTGCAGCTGGTGGAATAAATCCACATAGTTTAAGAAGTAATAAGTACAGTTGTTGGCATGTGATCATAGTTGTATACAATTTTCCCCTTTGGTTGTGTATGAAGCAAAAAATTATGATGTTAACACTTCTAATTTCTTGACTGAAACACCCTATCTCAAAGATCGATGTTTATTTGGAGCTGTTAGTTGATGACTTAAAAGAGTTGTAGGATGAAGGTATCAGAGCCTTTGATGCTTACTGTCAAGAGGAGTTCACTTTAAAGGCAGTGCTGTTATGGACTATAAATGATTTTCCTGCTTATCGCAATTTATTTGGTTATGCAGTGAAGGGATATTATGCTTGTCGAGTCTATAGTGAATACACCCTTGGTAAATTGTTGAAACATGGTTCAAAAATAAGTTATCTTGGGCATAGGCGAATTCTTCACCCAAATCACCTTTACAGAAGACCAAAAAAAAAAAGCCATTAAAAAAAAAGTCATTTATAGGGTTTCAAGAGTTTGGAGTGCAAACCATTTACCAGAGCAGAAATCCTAACTAAATTAAATGCAATCAATTTGCTATAATTAATAAAGGTAAAAAAAATATGCAGTTCTGATAACTATTAGAAAAAGAAATCAATATTGTTTGAGCTGCATTACTGGAATCTCTATATGTTCAGCACAACTTAAATGTCATGTATATTGAAAAAAAATGTATGTAAGAGCGTTGTTGACATGTTGCTTAATATTCTTGGTAAGACAAATAATGGAATTAATGCTCAAAAAGATTTAGTAGAGATGGTTTTACAAACAAAAATGGCCCCTGTAGTTGTTGGAAAACGAACATTTTTACCCCCCGCCTGTTATACACTGTCAAAAACATAGATCTGAAGGTTCCCAACAAATACTCTTCAAATTTTAGGAATCTAGTTTCCATGATGATCTGAATTTGGTTAGAATGAAATTTCATGATTGCCACATTTTGATGCAACAACTATTGCCTCTTGCAATTCGCTCAATGCTTCCTAAAAATATGTGACATACAATTGCAAAACTTTATTTTTTCATTAATGTCATTACTAAATATTCCATCGATGTTGCTAAGTTGGATGACATACAAAATGACATTGCAACAACATTGTGCTTGCTGGAGAAATTTTTACTACCAACGTTTTGCGATTTGATGGTTCATTTAACTATGCATTTGGTTAGAGTAGTTAGACTTTGCGAGCCAGTACATTTTAGGCGGATGTACCCATTTGAGAGATACATGAAAATACTACAAAGTTGTGAAGGGAACATAAGTCACTCAAGAGGATGTATTGCTGAGAGTTATATTGTTGGATAAACAATTGAGTTCTGTAGTGAATATAAAAAAAGGTTAGATGCAATTGAAAATCCTATTGGAAAGTATCAAAAATTTAATAAGAATGAAGATGTTGGTGCCCCTGTTGGAGGTGGAAGATACAATCAATTGATCGAAAACTGTGGGAGCAAGTCTATAGTTGTGTACTTATGAATACTCCTGCAGTAGAATAGTACATGATGTACGCCTATTTGAAAATATTGTTACTTTTTATTGATTGTTTTAATTTGTATATCTTATTAATATGAGTATGTAAATATGTGCTTTAGGGCTCATTTGAAAGCTTTAACGTTGGATAGATAAAATATAGGGAAAAAAGCAAAATGGTTTCAAGATATATATCACCGAACATTTATGTATTGGTTACATGATAAGGTACGCATAGACAATCAACTATTTATATATATTGTCATAAAATTAATAATGTATATACATATGATGTTTGAAATTTATTCAGTAATAAAATGTATATTTTTTTATAAATGATCATATCAATATAATGTGAAGTGAACAAAATAAAATCATAATGATGTTTCCGAATTATTAAGGTGGATAGCACAATGCCCGCAATGGATAATAATTAAATATGAAGGATATGAGATTAAGGGGTTCAATTCAACACTACGAAAAAGGACATTAAACGTATCACACAAAATTGTTGTGTTAAGATAGTTGCTCAAACTATGCATTATGCCAGTGTGAAGGACAATAATTATATATTAGCTTACATAACCTACTACGGGATAGTAAAAGAAATTTGAGATGTCAACTACAAATTTTTCTGGCTTTCTGAATTCAAGTGTGATTAGGTTGGCAGTAGCAGTGTGAAAACTGATGATTTGGGATTTACATGTGTTAATTTTAATAAAATAAGACACAAGTCAGACCCATTCATTATGGCTTCGCAAGCTCGACAAGTGTTTTATGCTGAAGATCAACTTGCTTCTAATTGGTTATTTGTTTTAAGTCCACCAAAAATTGTTGTATTTGAATATGATCAAGATCAAGATGTCGATAGAGATATTGCAGTGGTTCTTACTGCTTTTTTTCTAATTTGCTTATTATGGAGAAAAATATTCATAATGATGAAGAGGAAGTTTATACTCGTAACGATTGTGAAGGGATTTGGATAAACAATTACTTAACTAATCGTTTGATTTTTAAGTAATATATTAGATTTATTAGGTTTTTGTTTTATACATGCATATTGTTAACTATGGCTTAATTAATTTTCTTGTCTTAGGTTTTGGTTAATATTACACAGCCGTTCATAAATTGTGTCAAATTTTGCTTAACAGAAGCATTGCCAAATGGCTCCATACATGCAAAACAACGTCACCAAATGGCGTCATGCATGCAAAATAGCATCGCCACGTGGCAGCGCGCATGCATAGAGGCTTATAAAACGACAATGAATAACGAAGAAGCGTGCAAATTTGCTACTATTCACGTGAAAAGTGTTGCAAATTTTCATGCTTCTTCATGAATCATCATCTTTTTGTGACACTTTTCACAAGAAGCATCTCCATTTTGCGACGCTTTTCTCTTGAAGCGTTGCAATTGGAAGACGTTTGTGTTATAATATTCACTTTCTTTTTCATTTCACTTTTTGCTTCGTCTTCCTTTCACCTTTTCACTATAGCTTTCTTTTCTTTTCGTTGTTTCACCTTCCATTTATGACTTGGATGAGAAACAACGAACACTAAGTTTCGGGTAAGTGTATTGTACATTGATTTTTCATGTTGTAAATAAATTTGTGTTTTTTATTTCAAGTATGCCGAAATGTATGTTTAAGTTTAAGCTTCATAGGTGTCATGACTGTGGTTGTTTGGGTTTCATGGATATGCCGAAATGTATGTTATATTCTGATGTTTGATTTCTTTGGGTATGAAAATGAAGGGTTTAATGTTTGGTGCCGACTAGCCTGTATTCGATTTATGACTTGGATGAGAAACAACGAACACTAAGTTTCGGGTAAGTGTATTGTACATTGATTTTTCATGTTGTAAATAAATTTGTGTTTTTTATTTCAAGTATGCCGAAATGTATGTTTAAGTTTAAGCTTCATAGGTGTCATGACTGTGGTTGTTTGGGTTTCATGGATATGCCGAAATGTATGTTTATATTATGATGTTTGATTTCTTTGGGTATGAAAATGAAGGGTTTAATGTTTGGTGCCGACTAACCTGTATTCGATGTTCAGGTTCAATGGTTATTGTGTGGTGGTTTGATATTTGGAATATGTGGGTGTGAAAACGAAGGGTTTAATGTTGGTTGTAGATTGTGCTTGTATTTGATGTTCAGATTCAATGATTATTGTACTGAAATTTATGTTTGGGTTCCATATTGGTGCCAATTTTGAACAATATTTGTCAAATTTCTAGATTTTGAATAGGAAATAGAGGATATTTCCCGTGGCTTCATCAGGTATTTGTTATGCTTTAGGTCGTCGTACGTTTGTTGTGCTTTGGGTTACTTGGAGTTTGGCACGTATCAGTTTATCTTCTAAAAACTAGTAAGAGCACGTTTTAAAAATATATTCATTTTGTTGTTACATATGCTTATATATATAGCTAATTTTATTTAAATGAAACGATATTTAAACATATAAGGCATTAATAAATATATAAATTATTATTCACGATGCTTTGGTGATATTTTGATAATTATTTAAATAATTAATAGGTGATGTTTTTTAAATTGATCGTTGATATATTAAACATAAAGGACATTGAATTGACATTTGTTTTATGTGCATTGGATATGTGTGCTGGATATGTGATGAATTACTTCTATTTTATCATAGCTGTGTAATTTTTGAAAACCCTTTTGTTTATGACCGTTGTATTTTTATCTTTGTTGTTGCTAAATTATATTTTTAAATTCTGTTCAGATTTATAGACTCATTAGAGAAGGAATTTTTCTCATTTAATGAGTTATCATCAAATGATGAGGCCGAATCGACTATTACCGTTTTAAAAAGGTCGGCCAGATGATCCACCACAATGGAATTTTTTAGAAAAGAAATAGACTAGAGATAACTAAATTTTGAGTACAATGATGTTGGGGTCGTTTTGAACCAAAATGCGGTTAAAATGTTTAATTTGGAAGATTCCATAACTCGAAGCATTACCATGCCCAACTAGAAAGCTTTTCCTAAAAGATGGAAGGATAACATGTGGGCCACAATACAGGTAATAACAAGATTCTAGTTTTTTCCACTTTAAGCGTTAAATTAAATTAATTATATCTAATTTTTTGTTAAATTATTTTAAGTAATTATACATTTTTTTCCTCATTAAATTAATTTTAATTAATTATATATTTTTTCCTCGTTAAATTAATTATAATTAATTATATAGTTTTTAACTATTAATTAATTTTAATTAATTATATTTTTTTCTTCCTAAAATTTTGTAATTAATAATGTGCAGGATATTTGAAGAAAGATGACTCTTTTCAGTAAATAACTCTTAGAAACCGTAGGGGTAAGTGGCGGAGATTTAAACATACTCTATATAAGAAGCACGTGAAGCTGTACTAAAGACACCTTATTTGTATTGGCATCTACCTGTCAAGTGCCCTTTCATTACCCAGAAAGTGTGGGATGAGTTTGTTCGGCAAAGGCAAAATGAAAAGTTCGTGGAGAAAAGTGAGAAGCAAAAGTTAAGAAGAAAGAAAAATATATATCCCCATCGAATTGGTGCTTGCATTATTTCGGGTTTGAAAAAACAAAATTGTATGTACTACTTACCTTAATTACTTTTGCATAATATAATATATTGGTTTAAGGTTTAGAGTTGTCAAAAAAAAATGGTATGTACTTCTTACCTTAATTACCTTAATATATTTATTTTAATTTTATAGCAAAAAGAAAAAGACATTATCGATCCCATCGATCTCGATGAATTATGGATGTAGGCACATATGGAAAAAGATGAAAATTGTCTCAGCCCTGAAATGGAAGTTGTATGCAAAAATATTGTGAGTTTAACAGATAACGAAGGCATGTATTTTTTTGTTGATCCAAGTAACATTGCCAACGTCCAAAGGAAAAATCCTGATGAGTGGATGATTAATTTATTGCAAGTTTGGACGGATTCCAAAACATCTCAACTATTGTTACTTTCATATTGGTCCAAGTAAGTTTATAGTACTCTAATTTAATTAGATATTTTATATTGTACATTAATTTATGTATCTTATATAATTAATTATTTTTTATGAGACATTGGATGTTAAGCGTTGTTCACTTATAGTTAGGAGAATCATGGATATTTGATTCGTTGGGTCGCCAAATAAAACATATTGATTGTATAAAATTTATCAATCAATAAATTATTTAATTATTATTTACTTTAAGTACATATATAAGTGTAAATTGTGTGTGTGTGTGTATATATATATATATATATATATATATACCATAGCTACAATATATTTATAGTTCATGGCTTAGAACGTCGGAAAGACAGAGAAAGAAAAGATATAATGGAACCTTACAACGGTAAGTACGTAATATATTATTTGTTCTTCATTTATTGTAGGTAATCGTTCAATAATGTATTAACATTTTCTTTTTTTAAATGTGTAGACTCCTATGCAACCGATAATACAGAATTTGGATCCTATGTCCTAATGATAATGAAGAATATTACCAAAAGTACTACAAAGGAATGGCAATTGCATAATATGGTAATTACAAATTAACATTGATTTTAATATTATATCAATACTTTATCTTAGTACTATCCTATACATTTAATTTATTAAAAATATTTTTTCTATAATTTGTTCCTTTTTTAAATTGTTAATTTCATATGTGCAGTATAAAGATGTTACTTGGACACAAAATATGTCAAACAAATTAGAAAAGAATGGGCTAAAGATATTTTTTCATTTATTATATAGTATAATTGTCCCATATATATATATATATCAATTAACAATAGCATATATATATATATATAAATTTGATTTTATATATTATATTGATATTTAATTATTTGTATCCTTTAATTGTTATATGTATATTATATTAATTGTAAATATGGTTAATATTTTGTCATTTTTGTGGACAGATATTAAATTGTTTCTAATTTTTAACAAAAAAAAATGATACTCATGTTAATATGAATTAAAAGAAATGGATGATAATTAGTGGCACTATTAGAGTAACAAAATTCATCAAAACAAATAAAATGGCGACTTTTCGGATAGAAAGCATCGCAAATTTCATGTCACGGTTCAAAACTAAGTGTCACAAAATACTGACACTTTAGGGATAAAGCATTTCTCTTTTTTAACAAAGTTGTCACAAAATGTAGCATTTTTTAACGCTTTTTGACACAAGCTTCACCTTTTTGGGGCCCAAAAGTGATAGGGCAACGCTTTGAGGTCTAAATCGTTGCAATATTTTTGTAGTTTTTTAATCAAATTCATCACTATATTTGTATATGGCAACACTTCTTCTGCAAAAGCATTGCAATATTTAGCAGATTTTTAATCAAATCCGTCACTAAAAGGTAAATAAAGCGACGCCTCATCTAGGCGATGCATTATTGTTTTTGCATTTTTTCAACCCATTTTTAGTGTTACTTTTTGGGATACTTTTGAAGCATCGTTGTATGTTCAATATGACAACGTTTATTTTACGAATTCATTTAAGCGAAACACGATTAGAAGACGAGTGTTAAAATGCCATCCTATGTGTTTTGGAATGCTTTTAAAGCTCACCTATCAATCATTTTTGCATAGTACTACCAGTTACAGCTTCAAAGGTAATCTCGACTTTTTGCTCAGCCAAGTTAGAGAAAGAATATAAACGTTGGATGAAAATTAACTTTTGGGACCAATTTTGACATTTTCAAAACCAAAAGTATCGTTTTGTAATTAAAGCATACTTCAGGAGGTCCGGTAGAAATTATCCCGAGTTATAATGTAATAAAACTTTAATACGGATAAACATTGCAACTAAAATATAAATGCAAGATGGCAAAGAAAAAACAGAGCAGATTTTTTTTTTGGTAAATCATATATTCTTTCCAACTTGATAATTGGGATTATATGGTTTGAATAAGAAAATTGAACCGCTCTTCTTTTAACCAATCCACAAGAGTCTATATTTTAAAGACTTCATATATGAAGAGGATTAGCAGTATAATCCAAACTCTAAAAAAGAGAGTTTAATACAAATAAGAACGCTCACCTATTAGTCATTTAGCTATAAATAAAAGCCTTCACTGTGATCAGTATGAGCTCTCAAAATCATGTAATTCTAAAGCGCAAAATCAGTATTGTGCAGAATTGACTTGTTTGTTTGGTCTTTATCTTCTTTAAATGGGTTCTTGGTAACGTAATATATGCCTTCTTGTTCATGGTCTCGGTTTTGTTAAATCAATCAAGTTGTGATTTTGTTTGGTCTTTGTTTATTGAATCGTTTAGGTAATGAAGATTAACTTTTGTTTTTGTTCTTGGTTAATGAATTTCTTTCCCTGCTATTAATGTTAGTGACAAAAATAGTTGTTTTGTAGTCATACAATATTTCATATAATATTAAAATTCTAATATATTAATACTTGTTATTTTTTATATTTACGTATTTTCGGTTTGATTTTATTTTCTTAGCTATATTCGAAGGGAATTTCCTCCTCAATTAATCAAACAAAGAGGTGACCCAATTGATTCAGTCTCATCTCTGATCTCATCTTGAAGAAGTCTGACTCATTATGGGTTCACTTTCTCTACTTTTGTTTTTTCTACAATTTCTCTCTGTTCTTATTTATCCTTTTCATGCTATATAATTTGTCCACATTTTTTTCTGTTTTATTCTTTTCTCGAGTAAGATAACTAAAGACCCAAAACTCAATTTATTAGACAATCTTTTAATTCATGAAAAATCCATTATTAAGTAGATTCTTTTGAAGCTCTAGCAAATATATTAGCAAAGATGATTATTTTTTCTGTTTGATATTGCACATAAATTAAGAAAATAAATATAAATTTAATATGGAGTACGAACCATCTGCATCTCTTTATGAAATCGATAGACTTCAATTTTTTTTTTTTCTTTTTCTTTTTTTCATACCCGCCAATTCTTACGATTTATGTTTTTTTTCTGACGATTTATGTTTTAATCAACTATATTTCAGCTATACATTTATATTCCCTTACTCTGTCTCATACATAAGCTCCAATATAATCAGACTAGCCCACTTTTATTGTATTAGCAACGTTTTTAGGGAATTAATCGAATAATATCGGTAGTTAAATGGATTATGGGTTGAAGTCACTTCTATTTGATGGTTAGTTAGCAATTGATGATTGAAGAGCAGACAAGAAGACTTGTAGGACCATATTCTTATGAGAATGGACTTTGTTTGAAGCCTGCTAAAAATATCAAAACCTCAATGTTGTTAATGGATACCAAGCACTAGTCCGGTTGAGCTGCTCTTTTGACTCTTGTTTTAGGCCTTGTTCGACCGCGATCCCCATCAATGAATTTAATCATAGAAGTTCATTGGTCGGGAATGCAGTCCAACAAGGTCTCGAGAAGAGGCACAAGAGCACAGTTCAATGGAACTTGACCTTGGCTTCCATAAACAACATTGACAGTTTGACATCTTTAGCATGCTACCATGCATAGTACAATTTCTAAACGTGGTTCCATTGTTAGAATCATATGCTCTTACCAGTCTTGTCGTCTTCTCTTCTGCCATCAATTGGTGATCAACAAGTAGAAGACTTTGAATTCGAAAGTGATAGGGTTGAGTCGGATTAAGTTGGAGCTAAAACAGAGTTGAATTGTAGAAAAAAAAAATGTAATTGCACCATTAATCTGTCCATATTTATAGTCCTAAAAAAACAAACAGTAAAAGTTTTAGAATCAAGTTGAAAAAATAAAAATAAAAATAAATAAAAAAAATNTTGAAAAAAAAAATAAAAAAAATAAAAAAAAATAAAAAAAAAAAAGTGGCAAACCCAGTTTAGGAATTGATTTAGTTATGTAATCTGCATATATAGTAACATAGCAAATTCATAATTATTCAGCAAATATTGTTCATCGAGCTTCGCATTGCTGCTAAGATATCACGCATTAATATTATGAATTGGAGCATTACATCCCCCACGCACGCTTTGGTAATTATATAGCAGTAATTAAAGAATTGTTATTAGTTTCTGATTTTATTTTATAATTTTGCATTTTAATTATTAAATTTGCTTCGCTTACCGTATCTAACCCTGTAGCCCAAATTAATTTGAGAAAAGTATACTCAATATGCCCAATAAGCCTAATGGTGCCAGAATTCATTTCATTTAGTTTGATCAACTATATATTTTATTGTGCATATCATACTTGTAGGCTGTTCAAGCTGCGATTAAAGCATGATTCAAGATTGTCTTGCTTTGTATCTTCCTATCTACTTTTATCATATTGTTTGTTTACTATATATGTCAGAGAGTTAAATTATCATTAATTCTAAAAATTTAAGTTAATAGGAAATAAATTATCATATATATATATATATATATATATATATTTTTAATATTTAATACTCCATGTGAGTATGTAAAGGTCCTTACATTTAATTTTCAATCCAACTTATTTTGGCTCATTTTGGATATATAAATAGAGTGAATTTATTGAATTTTGAATCTATGATTGTTAAATTTTGGCTTTAATACAATGTTAAATATATATTTTTTTTAAAACTTAAACTAATAAGAGAATGTTTGTTTAAGTTTTCGTTTTTGGTTTTCCATTTTTGTTTTTTATTTTTTTGAAAAACCAAAAACCGAAACATGTTTGATAAACGTTTACCGTTTATCAATTTTTTTTTTCAAAAACATTTTTAAAATTTTAAGAAAAAAAAATATGTCAAACCATGTGGTTTTATACACATTACCCAAACATAAATAAAAATAGTTTCCGACTCGTTCATAATCCTTAATCCAAATCTTCATGCACTACATGATCATATTCAACTGTTTCCCTACATCAGACAGTAAAAGATTAAAGCAGCAGCTCTGAACAAAGTTGGATCTTCTTTATATTTATTTTCTTTTTGTTTTTTGGGTTTAAATAAATAAAAGTGACATCTTACTAACATAATGNCTTTTTTGGGTTTAAATAAATAAAAGTGACATCTTACTACTGACATAATGAAGCAATTTTTTACTTACTGAATCTAATAAAAAAAAAAGAAACTCATGAACAAATATGGTAAAGGTAGAAGACTTCCCACGTCAAGTTGCATTTTCTAGGACATGGAATTTTTATATCGTCTCAAAGTCAGTTTTAGTTTAAACTGATTTATAGAAGACTTCTGTCAGATGACATAAACATAGAAACCGTCCATTGTCCACCAAATCTGACTTTTAGCAAGAATACCTGCCATATAATTTTTGACAGATCCAACTATTGAATTACCAGACGAGTGGCCTTCTATACGATCAGAAATTGTGCCTTGATGAAACCTAAACTGTAATTGTCATTCCTACATTTCTAACAACGTCAATCTATTCCCCGTCTACCAAATTTTAACGAGTTCATGAAGAAACAGAGCATGTATGCAGTATGCCCACCTTGCTTGATTCGACTACAAATAAATAATACACTCGCTAAGCATAAATTAATGGTGAATGACGGCCTGCAAAACAACCAAATGCAGCCAATTCCTGTGTAACCTAGTTGCAGCCTTTATGCAAGGTGTCCAAAGTTCTATCCAAAACAAGGATAAGGTGAGAGATTGAGAAAGGGAGTGGAGGACCAAGAATAATTGTACTGCGAGGAAAAAAAAAAAACACGTAAATAGATTTTGTATTAGATTCCAATTTAGAACAACTTATACAAGGCAAGGAGAAAATAAGGGATCAATCCCTTCGAACAACCACTGCGAGGCAAACACTGATGCTTTACAGCCTCCACCATAATCTGGCTTACCTACAGTCAAAAAGGTAGTTGATCTAAATCTCCCACAGCCATGATTTTGTGGATTCAAAATAAGCTACCCATCAAAGTTTCCTGCAAACATCAAATAGCACGAAATATGGAGATGTTCCAAAAATAGAGATTGAACAGGTATGCAACTGCATAAGGGACGCAATTAAGTTGAACCTAGGAGAACAACTAAGTATGCAGCATATGTGTCAATGAATTCTATTGTCAAGATATTCAAAAAAGAAAATGAAAGAAAAGGAAAATTACTGAATGCAGCTCCAAATACTAGTAAGGCATGGAGTTGAATTTATCAAGGTACTTTTTTCCTTTTGCCGCTTCTGCAATATCTTGCAAGCCTTGCAATTAACGATTTTACAAATCACAAATAAATATGAAATACGTATAAACATCCTAGAGAATTAATGAGAATTTGTATACCCTTCTATTTAACTTTCTTTTGTTTCCATTTTGCTACACTTAATTTTTTTCAATAAAACCCTCCTTCAAAACACATTCACAAACATTAACAAACATAGACCAAAAGGCTATATCCCTAAACTCATCTGTTCTATGTTTTAATTATATTTAGGGCTGTAAATGTACTTACTAATAAAATGTCCTGATGCTTCCTTGAAGAAAATATGAAGCCTTATTTCGCACCTACAAACATATAAAGATACTTTTACTATGACAATCTTGGCATATGTGGGAGAACAGATGAGTTTAATCCCACACCTTCGATGCAAAAGACCTCAAATCTGTGCTGGCGATCAGGCAAGAACAGTTCCTGAGATATAGATTCCACATTTCATTTAGAACTGGCTTGTCTGCTAATAGTTCATTAGAAAAGAGCCAATTCTCTGTCAAAACCAAGTATATGTACATCTTGAAGAGATCACAACTTTTGTCTTTCACATTGATTGAGATAAGCAATCTCAGGATTTCTTCATCAGCAGCCTGAAGAGAAGTATCAAATCGGTCAACTTTTAATACCAAGTTGGCATAGTAACTGACAATTTTCATAGGATGCTGAAAGCCAAATACTTGTATTCAAGATTTCTAGTGACATTTTGAATGGCTTTTCCTGATAGGATATATGACAATGAAAATATCGCTCTCCGAAACTAAGCCATATGACCGCCAAGTTTTTATAAGTATGCTGGTAAACCACATAAAGAAGATTATTGTAGATATATGCAGGTAAACCACATATAGAAGATTATTGTAGACATGCGATAACTAACATGTGCATCCAGATATAGCTAAAAGAGTATAATATGAACTACCTTGTAATCAAAGCAACTCAGAAGAATTTGATATGCTACTGCACTTCTCAGGTGTTTACTGCGAGTATCAACTCCTGAAATGCATTCCACAATTCTTAAACAATTCAAGTCCTTAGGAACTCTGGAAGAAAACAATCAGCAACAGTAAGGGTGAGAAAGAGAGCCCAAAACACAAGTAACATAAATAAACATTAATTCCATCAAGATTCAATAATTCCATCCAACAAAGGACACAGATATAATAGGTATTTCATAATCATCACATAGAAGCTGAGGCATGATACCTTGGAAATACTTTGTAACTAATTGAGAATTTTTTTATTTATTTTTTTCGAAAAGAAAAAAGAATAAAAAGGAAAAGAAAAAAGAGAGATAAACATAAATTCTATAAAAATGTAATGACTAATTGCAACAACCTCAACACTTAAGCAGTATTAATTACACTCTTAAAACTTCCAACAGCTAACTTCTTAAATTTTCTTATTATGACTGATAGCCCTTCTATCTATTAGAAGTGTCTAGCTTAACAGATTTTAGTAAGAATATCAACATTTGGTATTCAAGCAACTTCTCTGACTGCTAAAATTAATATCTATCATATTCAGTAGATAAGCAAAGAAAATATATTATTTACAAAACTTTTACAATGCACTATGCAAACAAGAAATGCAAAAAAGTCATGAAAAATATCATATTTGCACCACAAATAAAAAATTAGGATTCACCAATCCTCCTAGCATCAAATTCAATTGAACTATATTTCTGTTCATCAAAAACAATAAATTAGTAGAGAATTGATAACCTGCAAGCAAGAGACTTTGCTATTTCTTCACAGCAGGCTTCCCATTCTCTGTCTGTGAAATAATTGATAACAGATTGCATGCAATCATACAAAAGCACCATGAGGCCTTGAAGCTTGCGGTCTAAAAATAAACAAATAATGAATTCAACTAACTCTACAGCGTCAGAGGTTGAAAACATGGACAATTTACTCCTGTCAGAGAATTAAAGGAAAATCAAAAATCAAAACATACTTCAAGTTTTTGATAAGCATTCGCATCAGGCAGAGTGCATTTTATGTTGCATGATAGTATTGCTATGTAAACTGCATAAAGGCAACTATAAACATCAAAATATAAGTCAAACCCCATAAACCTGCTATGCACCAAATAGTTGACAGTTAAATGTTTACAAAGAGATAGTTCCAGTAACTTTAATTACCTCACATGACAAGAAACAGTTACGAATTTGATCCAAGCTCTAATGTTTTGAGCTGGTCCTTCACGACCAGAATCTAGAAAGAAAATAAAAGAACTGAGAAGGGGGCAGTTACTCCAAAGTGGAATACTTTCAGAATCATATATACAATTAGTACCATATAAGAAAAAATACATAAATAAATAAATTTGAAGAAACTTACCAGTATGGGCAGCTTCAGTGTTAGGTAAAAAGTTAAAGAGAAATCCATAGATTTCAAGAGCGCTTTTCAGTTCAGCATAGCTTGGAATCCAAGTTATTTTGGCAGGTTGCACCTGTTATATGAAATTTATAAATAAAATTGTGTACTTCAAATTTTGGTTCGAAGCAACAAAACAAAAGAAGTCCACCTCATCTTTAGACAAAAGAATAGCACACCAAAAGTCACAAGCGCATGTCCTCAACTCTTCTTTTGGTGAATACAACACTGAAAAACAAAAGAGAAGCACATTAGGAAATAAAACAGGTATCAAAAGCAAACTAGGTACAATAAATTAACTCACTCAAATTAAAGGTCCAAAGGAGAATCGACTCTTCTACATGACCACATGTAAAAGCCAGTTTTGAAAGCCAGCCATCAACTAATAGTCCTTCAAGAAAAGAGCCCCCTGAAATAACATACCGAATAAGTGAGTGTGGTTCTTTTTGTTTTTCTGGTCTTCAAATTGATTTTTAAACTACACATCAATTCATATTTTAGGTTGGAGAAAGAAAGGGTCAGACATATTAACAAGGGTAAGTTAGATAACCAACCATTTTCAGTAGACAGTTCAACCAGAGAATTAAGCTTATTACTCATAAAAGACTGCAGAATATGACCACTTTTAAGCTCTGGAAAAATTAGAGGAGGTGGGGATTTCTGCAATTCACAAATTTGAGCAAGAAATAAGAAATACCCATTGTTCCAAAGAAAAAGTTACCTACCATAGTTTTTCTGATAGTAATAAGCATAACGAAAAGAAGTACAAAGATATCCATTTATTTAATACCTGGTCTCCGAAAACCTGCATGCCCCATACAAAGCTATCTTCATCACCGCTTATTTCTGTAATCTGCATTAATGCGTTTACATTACAATTTTGAAAACAAAACACATAACAATAAAAGTAGAGGCATTATAACAGAACAAGCTATTTGCCTGATTTTGGCACTCATCAACAAGTTTTGCCAAAGAAGCCTCTTTGATATCCTCTTCTTCATCAGAAAGGTAGTTTTTTGGCGCCTTTGCCTTTTTAAACTCCTTCTCGACAAGCTTATTTTTCTCCTTGTAGTAATCAGTCAAAAGGTCATCCAACCCAATAACCTTCTTCCTAGTTCACAACAAATAATGGATATTACATTTACACCACAGACTCAACCCATATAGATCATGTGCTATGTAATGCAATTTTACTAAATTCCTCGAAAACTTATCCTAAATTATGTAGGGGGGGAAAAAAAAAACATTTTAAATCAAAGACTTCATCTTTACCAAAAAATAAAATAAAACAAACACTATAAACAAGAAAGTAAACCCTAAATACCCAGATGGAAATTTTGGTGAGAAAAGTAGAGAAAAGAACGAAACCTTTTCTTAGCAACAATAGGGGAAGTGAGAAGTGGATCTTCTATCTCAAAATCAAAACAATCATCCATGTCGTCCACAGTCCCTTTCTGAGAAACTATATTTTTGGGTCTCTTTCTCTCTCTCTCTCTCTTATGATTCAGAGAGAAGCGCCAAATTCATTAGGAGCACTTCAAAATGCTTCTCATCAATCGGTTTTCTTCTAACCCCAACCCATGGAGACCCGGTTCAGCTTTTTGTTACCGGTTCAATAATAAGAGGTTTTTCCTATTTTGTGGTCATTTTTATTTTTATTTTTATTTTTTTCTAATAACATTATTGGTGGCACCTATATTCCAACAGAAGGAATAAATAATATTATGTCCCCAAAAAAAAAAATAGTTACTGAACGAAAAATCTATAAAAAATTAGTTACATTATGATAATGAAGGCTTTTTGCTTTTACGCTATAATTGTTTGAAAACTGAAGGGATGATTTATCAAAAACTTTGATCAATGAAACACTTTCATTAATATTTCTATAGAATATAGATAATTCTTACCATTCTATTTTCATTTCTTATAAAAATAATTTCCTTAAATTTTATTTTTTTAAATTATGGAAGGTTGTGCAATTTTTTTTTTTTAAATAAAGGGTCTAAATTATAACAAATTAAAACTTAAATTGCAATAAATTATATTTTAATATTGATTAAATATGAGGAAACTGCTATTCCAGTTAGACATAAAAAAAAAAAAAAAAAAAAAACAAAAAAACAAAAATCAACTGGATCAAATTGCAACTTGAAGGCTTAAATTTGAATGTTTTAAATTTGAGAACTGAAAGTGCAACTTTTCTAAATTAAAGAAAGGGCAGCTAACAGTATAAAAATAATTGGAATTAATATTTATATATAATAATAATAATTAAAGCTCAAAAATCTTGTTTTTAGTATCCAATACCTTAAATATTATCAATTTCTCATTACAAATACTAATTATTTTATTCTTAATCTACCAATGAAACACTGGATTTTATTACTTAGACTAATTCAACTTTTATATTTTATACTAAAAATAAAGAAATTTACATAAAAAAGAGACAAATAAAATTTACATAAAAAGAATAAAATTACAATAAAAAGACTGCTAAAGTGATTATTAAAAATAAAAATAAAAATAAAATCTGCTAAAGTGTCAAAAATTGTATATTTATCCCTAAAAAATATTACTAACAGTTTTCAATTTCTTAGAGCTACACAATTATTTTTTAATATCAATTATGAATTCTAACACAATTCAAAACTCAGTAATCTTAAAATTTTAGTGTTATCAACCCGTGTGTTAGTAGTACTACACGACTAGATGGCATTGAGATTTTAAACTCATATCAGATGGACTAAAAGCAATCTAACTCATATCAATTAATGTTATCTTGTTTAAAAAAATTGCCACATCATATCCAATTCAGCATTTTAATTTCTTTTTCCAAAAAAAAAAAAAACATATTCATACACTCTCTTCTTTTCTCTACTGCTCATGCTTTTTTTTTTCTTCTTCTTTCTTTTCCTTCCATTGTAACTTTTCTCCTCCAACATCTTTTTCTTCTCCAAATCTAAACACTTAAAACCTTTCTAGTTCTCTTTCCATGGTTTAATTTTTTTTCTTGTTCTTCTTTTTCCCTTTTCCTTTCTTCCCAAACCAAATCAAATCAGATGTACATCCCACTTAACTATTCTGTTAGTTCTCTCAAAACCACACGATCTTCTTTTTCTTAAGCAAACTAATATCCCTCTCTTCTTTCTCATTGTCGTGGGGACAAATGGAGATAAATGAAGACAAAAATGCATGATCAGTAGAGAGAGAAAGAAGAGAGAGTTTTGATGTAACATCCCGTTTTAAAAAAATATTAAATTTTTCAAATTTGACCAACTTTGACCATGAGTGGGCCCATGGTTGACTTTTTTTGTGGATATGTTTTAGTTTTGAATTTAGTACCGTAGCGTAGAGCTCGTCAATACGAGTTCGTAGACTAGTGGTACACTTAATTCTGAGTTACGGTTTAAGAGTTATGGCCAAATGAAATTCGGGGGCATTTTGGTCTTTTCCCAATGGGTCCAATTTAATCAGACTTCCACCTCCTTCTTCCTTCACGGGCGCGACCCTTCCTCTGCCCGACACCAACCTTCCCCTTCATTACTGTGCCGCCGGCCTTTCCAACGGATATTGCTCCGTTTTCCGGCGACGGCGGGCCAGCATCTCACCGGGAAAAGAAGCCCCAGCTCCCTTTCCCTCTTTCCCCGACCAGAACCGTGCCCCATACCGTACCCACGCAGCCAAGCTTCTCGCTGGAAATCCGACCACATCCGGCGACGGCGAGCTCGTCCACCACCCGAGAAAGATTGCCCATGCCTCATGCTTCCTTCCCGACTTGAAATTTGGCCGTGAAACCCTCTGAATCGCCGCGAAATATGAAGGAACCGAGAGAAATTTAAGCTGCGACTTTTTTGGCCATTTTCCGGCCATCACCGGCGGCAATTGGGCAAGATAAGTTGGTCATTGTTTTACCCATTCCTCAAGCTTTATTTTGATATATAATTTGCATATTATTGATGAGTATGTGCAAGTTTGCTTAAATTGAGCTAGATTTGGATTATTGGTGAAAATTAGAATATCATTACATAACATTTATGATAATTTATGAAGCAATTAAATTCTATGACTGTTAGAAGTTAATTTCAATATTAAATTTTATAAATTTAGAGCATTTATGGTTGGTGTATTTAAAGCCGTTATCCATGAAGAATGTAACATGAATATATATATATATATATATGAATGTATAATGTCCGTATGTGTGTGTTTGGAGGTGCGTATATGGAAGCATGACTTGATTTCTATTTTTGGTTTTAGATTAATTGAAGTTGACATTTTAGTTAGTGGTTTTGTGATTGCAGCTAAAGCTGTTGTTTTAATGTTTGAGTTACAGGTCTGGTAAGATCCTAATCTTGGTCAGTTTTATTATTATTTGAATTTTAGTTTGTGGATTTGAGTTATATTCCTTTTACCTTAGTTTTGTTGAGGTGATGGTGTATATTTTGAATATTGAATGAATGTGTATAAATAATGATTGAGATACTTGCTAATGGATGATTTATTGTTTGGGTTTGATTTGATGAAAGTGATCTGTTCTTGAGATTGTGCTTGGTTGCCGATGAAAGGTAACTTGGATTGTGATTGTAATTGGACTCCGTATTTAAGGTTAACCATTATAAAATGTATGGAATGCATTATATGGTTGTTTTCTTTCATTTGGTGATTTTGCAAATGAAATTGATATGAATTTATGAAGCTTGCAGTTATGATAAATGATTATCGTGAATGCGAGAATTGAATTGAGCATTTAATTATTTTTATTTGATTTACATTCATAAAGTAAATGTTGTGAATTTATAAATGCATGGCACCTATGTGGTGACTACTTGGGCGATGAGTATGCCGCCGAGTAGGGTGTAACAAGGTTGGTGACTACTTGGGTGATGAGTATGCCGCCAAGTAGGGAGGTTGTAGCTTGGGCGATGGTTTATGCCGCCAAGTTATTGGGCGATGGTTTATGCTGCCAGATTATTGTGCTTGGGCGATAGATTATGCCGCCAAGCTATGATATTATATATAAATACGTTTTTAAATATATGTAAGGACAATGGTTTTCACAGAAATGGTTATTACCCGCTCGGTATATGATGATTTGTTCACATATATGATCTGTGGCTTTTCACTGGGGTTTTCATAGTTAGCTTACCCGCTCGGTATATATATGATGTGTTCGTATATATATGTCTATGGCTTTTCACTGCAATGTCCTTTGTATATGGTTATTACACGCCCGGTATATATGATTAGTTCGTATATGCGTTTGTGGCTTTTCACTGATATAATATGTATATCTAAGTATTATTCTTTTAAATGGTTTGGAAAGTTTATTAAAACTAAAAGTGATTGAAATATTATTAAGGTTTAATTATTCTGATGATTATGCAGTATACGAATTGTTTATAATTAAATATATGAGGAAATATTGTGGTGGATTGATGGTTTATTGCTAAGTCTGTGTATGAATGATTATACATGTGTTGGACTTATGTCCTGAATAAATTGAGTGGTATATTTGCATTCTCATTGTTAAATGCAAAATTATTTTAAGAACTACAGGTAGCTTGATCCCTAGTAATAAGGGTATGTAGGCAGCTCAGATTTTATACTGAGTCCAGCTGCGATAATTATATATATATTTATTGACTGTTAAAATTATTTACCGAAATGTGGTTTGTGTGGAAATGTGTGCTGGTAGATTGAATTATGTATAGGAATGTGTTTTTTTTGCAGGAATTACAAATATATGTATTTGGAAAATATTTCAAAAACAGATGAAACTCTGCCGAAATTTCTATTGAATTTTCTGGCATTTAGGAGTTTGGTTGTGGAATTTAGTGATTATGGTGGTTGTTGACTGCTTAGGGACTTAGTCAGTGTGATTAAGTCCTGCAGGCAAGACTTGGGTAGTGCGGTCCTGACATTTGAAGTGGGGTAGAGATTTGGAAAAGAAAAGGATCCAGCAGAGAATAATGAGAGGAATAGAGAAAAATGAAGAACTGGGGAAAAAAAAAAAAGGCATGACCAGTAGAGAGCAAGAGGAAATAGTACCAAAAAAGACTTAAAAAAAATTAAATTAGGATGCTAAATTAGGTATTGATGTGGTAATTTTTAAATAGTTGGCAGTAATTGATATGGAGACTTGAGAGGCACCAGCTGAGCTTGATACTACAATGTTATCCAAATTTTTCTCTTAGCTCGACTGTAGGAACATGGACACTGAAGACCTTTCTAGATAAACAAATACTAACACACTATCTTTGGCGAAAGATAATAATAATATTAACAAAATATATTGATCTTGCTTGTTTTTTTTAATTAAGTTAAAAAATATAGATTTTAAATAAATATTTGAAAAAATACAATCCTCAAGCAATATCTTACTCCAGGCAGTATATAGCTGGTGGACATTTCTATTTTAATTTTTTTTTTTGGGGTAAATAAAAGTTCTATTTTTATCGATGACAAATCTTTCAAAATGGAGAATTACTTACATACAATAATTATACCATACTATTTCTACAAATCCGTTCTACAAAATATTAACTATAAATGATTCATTGCTTCATATATTTATTTATTGTCTAAATGCATTTTAGTACATTCTGAAATTATATTTGTTTACATAGAAATTTCTATAACTAATTTGTCCAATTGGTACTATGTAATTTAAAAAAAAAAAGTTACACTTTTATCTAATTTAGTTGACGAAATTTGTCAATTTTAACTAAATTAGACAAATGAGCAATTTTTTTCAAATTAAAGAGTATCAATAATTGCACAAATAAATTATAGAGATCCATATTTAAACAAATTTAATTTTAAAAAATATTATAATGCATTAAAACATTTATTTATTGAATGTTCAATTATATATTAGCCATTACTTCACATTATTTGTATAATAATTGCATATAAGATTTTTTATTCAAAAGCAAAGGAGTTTTGAAGCACTAAAGATGACCAATAATCATTCATATGCAAGGCCAAAATAAAACATGTCCTTTCTATAAAAATATTTATTAAACGTTTTATAATAAAGTTCATTGCTCTATATTACCATAATTTAATCATTTAATTTTTTTTATACGCAACTGTTACATAGATAATGTGGTGTATTAAACTATTACCATCAAAAATGTAATAATGTATTTGTAAGACTTTTTAATTTACCATCGAGTAATATTAAAAATTATTATAAATCATTGAATTTACGTTTCATATAATAATTGAAAATAACATAGATGACATGAGGTAACTATTAGGATAGTGTTTGATAGACCAGATAAGAAGAATGGATTGGACTATTGTTCTAAACCCACTATTTATCCGATGTTCAGTGGCTCAATCCGATGTTCTAAATCCAGTCCACATTTCATAATCTTCTACTCTTTGGATTTCTAAACTCCTCTGATGTGGGACATTATCAAGCAGAGAAGGATAAGAATTCTCGCTCCCTCGTATACATTCTGTTTCTCGACTTCTAATGCATAAATTCATTTTTTTTTCTCTCTCTCTCTCTCCATTTTCAAATTCACTTTTTTTTTTTTTTTTTTTTTNTTTCAAATTCACTTTTTTTTTTTTTTATATGTGTTTTTAATTAAATATTGATCAAGGAACACAAGTTTTGATTTTTTGATATTTAAGAAAACAATAGTAAAATGGATTCAGATGAAGAAGATTACGATTTCTATGGGACATGCATTGAGTGAGAGGAAGAACATCACCATTAGGAAGAAAAAATCATCACAGAGGCCTNCAAAAAAAGAAGATGGATCCGCAAAACCATCATAAATATACCAAAATTTGAAAAGAAGATACTATAAAAAAAAAAAAAAAAAAAAAAAAAAAAAAAAAAAAAAAAAAGCATAATGCGTATTTTTTTTATTTTAGTGAAAAAGTCATTTTGATAAATTAAAATATCTAATGTTTTGAAGGCTCCATGATGAAAGCATCTTAATAGGCTCTTCGAGAAGCAATTGGCTTCTTTGCATTTTTTTTGGAAACCAAACAGACAGTGATTGAAAGAGAAAAAAAAAAAAAATTCCCATTTTAGTAAAACTGGCTACGAGAATAAAATATATAATATTTTAATAAATTCAATATAATTCAATCGGTAACAAACACAAAGAAATAGAATTAAATATATTTACAGTAATGCTACACAATCCAAAAATTTGACCAAATTTTAACTTAAATGACATGGCAGTCGCCCTTATAATGCCACATCATTATTGATTAATTTATCTTTTTAATTTATTATAATTCTTTTTAAAAAGGAATAAAAAAAAAACAAAACAAAACTTTCTGATCTTTCTCTCTTGCTCGCTTCTTTCTCTTTTGCATGTCGTTGAAGACCTCTACCTTCGTCGCTACTCTCTCTTGCATGCCATCACAATCACAAAAACAACAAAGTATTATTCAAATTTTTTCCATTTGTAAATTTCCTCTAATCGGTTTGTTTGGTTTTTGAGAAAACCAATCTAAACAAAACTACCATACTACCCCAAAAAAAAACATTTTGGACATTTTTTTTTCTGTCCTTTAAAATGGTCTGTGTTGTTATAGACTTGACCTTTTTTCCTTGTTTTTTATGCCCGATCTTGCTCTATAATTCAGAATAGCTTTGGGTTTTTCTTATTTAGAATTGATTTTGGTTTCTGTAATTTGGTTGAATCGGTGTTTTTTTATTTTTTAATTAAACTCCATAGGAAACTCAGTGTTTGCTCAGTGAGCTTGGTAAGTGCTTGAACTCTCTCTTTCTCTCTCTGTCTCTTTGGAGTTGTAATTTGAAATTGTCATTTCCCTTGTTATGATTTTCTAGATGATGAAAACATGCTGGTTCTTTTTGGAATGTAATGTTTTTTTCAGATCAAGGGTTTCATTTGTAATTAAAATTTTGATTTCAATTTCAGCACCTAAAATAAAATGTTGTTTTTCTTATATCTTGCTACGTACACTTTTAATTATGTAACTACACTTCAATATTAGTACCACTTGTAATGTATCATTACATTACATGTTTGTTACTGTCATGTGAATTTAGCTATAACCTATAACTTGTATATAGCAAAACTGAATTTTTACATTTCTAGTTTAAAATATCACATTGGTTTATTATTAATTCTCTTGGAAATTTGATAAAAATATTTAAGGTCTATGTTACATAGACATAACTATACCATTTTTATTTGAAATGTAGAACCGTTTGCTTTCTGATGTTGAGTAATCAAAGTTGGGACAGTCTCTTAGAATCTTCTAAACTGACATACCTAATTCTAAAGGTGCTGGGTGCGCTCAAATCAGTATTTTCACTGCAGCTCATTGGATAGCTCACTTATTTTGCTTGAAGACCTTTGATGGTATCATGGTAGTGCTATAATTTTAGAAGTTTTCTTAGTTGAAACCTGTAAATTTGGCCTTTAGGCTTAGATTACTATATGTCCGGCTTCCTAAAAGATGTAGTTGTTCTTATTTTTTGTAATAATTTTGACAATTGATGAATACATATATTAGTATGAAAGTTTATGTTGCATTACAATTTACAAGATCTTTCTTTTTTGTATTTAATATTTTGCTATTAACAAAAAAAAAAAAAAAAAGCAAACCTTACAGAAATATCATCTAAAAAGAATTGATGTCAAGACTGCTAAATTTAATTGGGTTTAGCATTGTTAAATTGGCTCAATTAATAAAGAAAAATATATTAGAGGACAAACAATACTGCAAGAGAAACAAGAATGGCTTGTAAACCTAAATCTGCATAACCATCAATCTTATGAAACCAGAATTTTAACTTTTCTTACAACCACACAAAAAAAAAAAAAAAAAAAAAAAAAAAAAAAAAAAAAAACAAAGAAAAAAAAAACTTTATAACATGAAAAAACCTCTTTGCTCTCACTCCCTAACTGTAGGCAAAACTTAACATAACGAGGTAGTTTTCTATAATGTTTCTTGTGGCATTACTCCTAATGTACTCGATCTCTTTAGTTACTTATTTCATGGAATGTTTGTACTGTCTATGTTCCTCCAACCAACACACTGCCAAGAACCCTAATGCCTTTATGGTATCCAGCTCCAAACTGCTGGCTCTTTCTTTCAGCATTAGATCAATCACATCCATCAGCCTCTCCTTTGCTACCATTCTCTGAACGTAAACCACCACGTTAACATGGTTGCTTTCCTAGTAAAGTCCATTGCTCCCTGAAATGTCAGCAACTCCAACAACACAACTCCCAATCTATAATTAAACATCACTTTTATCAGTCAGCTGATAGATTTTGTAGTACTTAAGATCAAGGTATTCAAAAATTCCATGAGCGCAATTCAAGAAATGGCTCATATATGTACAAGCCAACTGGGATAACCCAATATCCGAATCTTTTTAGCCAACTTCTCGTCGAGCAGAATATTACTAGACTTCACATCTCGGTGGTATAAAGGAGGAACATCTGAAAAATGAAGGTAAGCAAGGCCTTCTGTAGTGTCACAGGCTAATCGAAGACGTATTTTCCATGAAAGTGGTCTTTTTTGCAGAGATGATTGAAGAAATTTATGTTTTCAATGTACTCATAGACCATGATGGGCTGCTTTAATTCAATACAACAACCGAACAGGCAGATGAGGCTCTGGTGGTTAAATTGAAATTGGCAGAGATTTCATACCTCATTGAGGACTTGGTCAGTGCCTTTGGCATTCCCAAGCTTGGCAATCTAGACAGCTACAGTGGTTCTATCTTCAAGAATGCCTCTGTAGACTTCACCGTAGCCTCAGGAACCCAGTATGCGATCTCTGGAGAAGTTCTTTGTTCCTTATTTTATCTCTTTGCCGATGAACACCTTTATAGCTCTACCTCTTCCATTAAAGAGTTTTCACGAGACAACTGGACATAAAAATGAATATTTCTCCCACAACAAATGAAGGATATAAAATTTACATCTTCATAAAAAATACAACAATAGGAAATAGTATAACCTGAAATAATTGCACCATGTAGATCTGCATCAAAGAGATAGCCAATTGATTTTTCCTGCAAGGTTTGATAAAAGTGTAGTTACAGAATTAGAAGTGTATATACCTAGCAATATATAAGAAAAACATCACTTATTCCAAGTGTAAAAACCAAAATCAACAATTACAAATGAGACCTTTGATCTGAAAAAAAAAACATTATATTCTTTAAAAAAAATATATATGCATCATATACAAAACCATAAAAAGGGAAAGGACAATTTCAAATTACAGCTCCAATGAGACAGAAAGAAAGAGTCCAAGCACTTACCAGGCTCACTGACCAAACACTGAGTTTCCTTTGGAGTAAAAAAAAAAATAACGATTCAAGCAAATTACAGAAACCAAAATCCATTGCAAATAAGCAAAACCTAAAGATATGTTGGGTTATAGAGTAAGATCATGCAGAAAAAACTAGAAAAATAAAGGTCAAATCTATAACAATATAGACCATTTTAAAGAAAGGAAAAAAAAATCTCCCAAAGGTTTTATTTTTTGGTGGTTTTGTTTGGATTGGTTTTCTTAGGAACCAAACAAACCGATAAAACGAAACTTACAAATGGGAAAAGTTCAAAGAATACCTTGTTGAAACTGTGACTATGATGGGTCAAGTTTTAGGCTTGCACGAGAGAAAGCAGCGACGGTCTTCAATGGCATGCAAGAGGGAGCAGCAACTGCGCTAGAAGTCTGTTGGAATATATCTCAACTATCTGTCGTCTCCTAATGCACAAGCGTATCACTTCAAACCTATAACAATTCAAAGAAAATAAAATAATGCGCCAATTGAATCAAACTACTCAAAATAATTGTATTAATTATAGAGAACAAAATAATTAAAAGGCTACAAATGCCTTTAAAATCAAAGGATTTTTAAATAAAATTTTCAACTAAGAACACTTGACTAACTAAAGTAAATTCTAACAAGAATTAACTAAGTAGTCTATGTTGCTATTGTGTGTTGATTCATGAATCTTTTTCAATGTTGACGAAGTTTTATTTTATAAGTGAAGAGGTTTCAAAATGCTTGTTGTGCTTCTGATATGGGACTCTTGCATTTTCAATTTCAAAGCCACTAATTTATACTTGTATAAATCCACGTATTCTCCTTTCCAAACAATATGGGACAATTGCATTGCATTTTCCATTCTCAAAATAATATTCCAATAAATTAAAATATTAATTTGAAAAAAATTAATATATGGTCTAAACATTTCCCCCTTGCATTGTAATTTTGTTGAACAAAATAAAATTGCAAAGCATATTAATGCAGCTCATTGAATCCTATTTTCAAAACCTTTGTCACCAACCTCACCACATATACACTACCGGTATGCCCAAAAATATATTAAACCCATATGTGGAATCTTTGCCTTGTAATTCCATCATGACCACCATTATGGGGATTAAAGTGGCAACAAATATTTGATTTCTTTTCTCAACGTGGCATTGCAAAAATACTTAAAGTAAATAATATGGCTCCCTTCAATTTTGGAACTCACTGATTGTCTTTATGTAAATAGCCTATTGTTTCCTAAACATCATAATAAATATATAAGGCAACCGGCTTGAGCCACTCCCCCAATTTTTGCAATAATCCATTATCATAGTCTTGAACCTAGTAACCTTTTGTATATATTCAACAGTGGAGACCACACAAAATTAATCTCTTTCCAAAATTGAAAAAACAACCGAGATACTTTAATCAAAATAAAGAAAATTGCTCCATCAAGATTTTATTTCCACTTATTTTCTTTCTTAGCAAGCCAAAACAATATATACCTCCAATTTCATTCCACATACTTTGCCAACCCTAGCCGCACTTGCCTTTTCCCTAGATTTCAAGCACAATATACATATATAAGTATTATTTTTTACCAACCAAGCCGACACCTCTAAATTAGATTGTGTATGCATCTTCCACTATTTCTCTTAGGTACAAACAATCTGCAGATGCTTTGTAGAATCTGTTTCTTTTATCATGCCATAACTTTTATTTTCTTCATTGCAGTGATCTCCAAGTTAAAATGTATGTCGGCCTTGCTGCAACCTTCTATTGGTAAGCAACCAATGCATGCTTAAAAACCAAATCTCATTCTTATTATACTCATATATACATTTTTTTTATTTTTTTATTTTTAGGGTGTATATTATGAATCTTGTCATATTTTCCTTCTTGGCTGCAATTTCCTTTCTCTCTGCTATGTCATTGATCAACAATGGTTTGCCGAAAATCGACAAGGGTTTGATCATCAACTTCTGCGAGATGCTCATCAATTTCATTTCATTCTGACCATCTCCAACTCTTTCTGCTCCTACATCATCTGCTGCTTCCAAAACTCATGTCAATGTTATTGATGTATGTCCAAAGGGCATGGGTCCATCTGCGAGAAAGCTCTATATCCAAGGAAAATAGATAAATGATGCTGGAGTTCCGACCCAATATGCTAAGCATGCTTTCTTTATATCTCCTTCAACTAAAATGTAATTCAGAACCATTAACAAACCCAAATCACTATGTGATGCCAAAGCGTATATTCCTTGTGCTCTTCCTGCAAATTTGGAGCTCGGATTTGGCTTTTCCGTTAACAGATTGTCCATCATCATCACCGCACTGAAGCCCACCGCCAAAGTGTTCGTCATTGCTGCCTCGACAACTCTGACAGTTGTCAGCCAAGTTTTTTTTTAGTAAAATTTTAAGGACTTAAGCGAGACTCCAAGAATTCCGGTGATGTCCAGGATCAACTTTCGACGATCAAGCTTAGCTTGCTCGATCTGATTGATAAAAATGTGTAAGAGAGAGAGTGAATAAGTGAGTGAGGATTCTTTCTTTTCCCTCTTCGCGTTCTTTCACTTTCTCGCATTTTTCTTCAAAACTTATATTCTGCCAAACTTCTCTGTTTGTCTAGAATCTCAGCTTCTTGACTTGTCTGATTCTTACCGCCATGTTCTTCAATAAGGTTTTGACTTGTGTCTCAAGGACAATCCCCAAGAGCTCTTTGCTCCTTTTTTTCTCCGCAAAAGCACTACTTGCCAATCCTAGCAAACCAGTCCAACTCTATTTTTTACGAGTCTCCCAACAAGCTGGTTCCATGTCAGGTTTCTTTATTCCATCATTCAACATCCAATTCTTCCATCTTTCAAAGGTTTGGAATGTTTTCATCTGCATCCTTTGAGCATTCTGAAAAGGAACATGGGAGTGCTGGAGAAAACAATGGTGTTTCTACAAACGGGGAGTATGTAAAAACTAGCGCTAAAGTCTGATCAACCTGAAGATTCAGGCTCTGGAGAGAGTTATGGAGCTAATCAAATGAAAGAATCAGATTTTAAGGGTAACGATGATATTTCCATGGATGATCTGGTCAAGCAAATAACTCTAAGTTGCCAGGGGATTGTCTACATCGTCGGAAATGATGAAATATGTCAAGAGACACAGACAAAGACATGCCAAATATATCCAGAGACCCATAGTGGAGCCGAGGAAGAGAAAGCTAAACTCCAAAGATGTACCATCAGCAAAATTTTCAATTTGATGAATAAAACTCTTGGTCACCTAAATATATATATATATGTGTGTGTGTAAGTTCACTATTAATGCAGTGTATATTTGAAATGCACACCTAGGCTCATGCTAGTCTATTATTCTGTATGCAATAGGCATTTATTACAACTTTCATTGTCATATACATATATATACTATATGTGTACGGTTTTTAAGTATATAATTGCGTTAGTGGAAAGTCAGTACGGTTTTTATTGTGTTAGTGGGATTGGAGACATATATATATAATTGCATGATGAAAGGAAAGCTAGCAAGACTCCATACATGACAGAGGTATCTACTCAGAATTCGATCTGTGAGTTGTCACGGAAGATGGAAACATACCAGAATACCTAGCAGCAAATGTTGCAAAGAATTATGGAATTGCTACGCCAGCAGATGCAAATGATCCAAGCTGCGTCGAATGGCGCAAGGCTAATTAACGGCCAAGAGGAACAACAAGTGTAGGCCTTCCAGGCCGTACCCAATGGAAGCAAGCCAAGGACGAAGGCACAGGCCTTTCAGGCCGGCTCTAATGGAAACGATGCAATGGTGGATGGCAAGTCCAACCTTACATTCCTCAACCAGTCATGAACCATGCTCAAGCAGGGGGCATGCTGACAACCAAGGCCAGAACATGAGAGATGGTCAGGAAGAACAGATGATGCAAGCTTTCCAGGTTATACCCAACGTACATGGAGGAAGAGCGGATGTCCAGCCATATGTTAACTTGCCAGCTTGGAACCAGATTTATGGTGAAGGGTATGCGGAGCATTTTGGACAAAATTGTAGGAAATGACACTATGAGACTCATGCCTATCAGGCAAACTTTCACGCCCCGTCATAGAGGAATGGACAAAATTGGATGAATTAAGGCCAATGAATAGATCGGGAGGCCATCGAGACCATCATTCAAAAGATGATAGGTCCTGCATTCATAAGAACTAGACGCCCATCTTATAGGAGGCCTTACCCTGATGTTATTGACCGGATTGAATTTCTTAGAGGATTCAGGTTTCCTGACTGCACTTTATTTTCTAGCGAAGAGAGACAATCCACGGTGGAGCATATAGGCCGCTTCACTATCCAATGCGAAGAAGCAGCGGCCATTGATTTTCTAAAGCTGCGACTGTTTGCTAATTTTTTGACAGGTCCAGCTTTCACCTGGTACATCAATTTTGCAACCGAACTCTATCTATAGCTGGCAAGAAATTGAGTAAAAGTTCCACAAGCAGTTCTACAGGATTGAGCCGGAGATCTCCATGGCTGACTTATTACATATACGACAGATGGAATGAGAGTCTGTACAGATGTTCATAACTCGATTTAAAAAAAGCGAAGATCAAATGTCCCTTAGACATACCAGAAATGGAGTACATCAAGTTAGCACAAAGCGGGCTGAGCTACAAGCTCCAAAAAAGTTTGAAGGGACATAATTCCATGATCTATTCGAGTTGGTCTCTCGAGCCACTCAGTATGAAGGCATCTTGAAAGAGGAGTACCAAAGGAAGAACTCATCCAGAGGGTCATATTACAAGGACCTAAATACTGAAATTCACTTTGTAGAGGCTGACGACCAAGAAAGTGTTGAATGAGCAGCTGAAATTAACGCGGCAAAAGTAATGACCACTCATTCGTACATTAGTAAAAATTTAGCTACATCAACAAAGAACCAGAAAGCTCCTCAACTAGTCATGGATACCAAGACAAATCGAGTCGAACCAAAAAAGGTCTACATTTTTGACATCTCCAAAGCTAATCGGATTTTTGACCACTTGCTGGCCGACAAGGTAATTAAATTACCTGATGGTCATATCCTGCCAATAGCTGAAGAGACGAAGAAGATGCCATACTGCAAATGACATGGCATGTAGTTGCATCGAACTATCAATTTCATGGTCTTCAAGAATGCTATCCAAACGATAATTGACAAGGGGCGTTAAAGTTCCCAGAAATAGGAAAAGAGATAATGTAAGTGGACAACAACCCTGTCCCATCAGTTGAAGCGAACATGATTTCAGCCAACATCTCAGACTTGACGAGACCCAAGAACAAGGCAGACTTGGAACAGACGTTAGATAGAGGAACATGGAGTAGGGACATCAACCTTGGAGGCGAGTATTCTGCCCAAAAGGCTGAATCACTCGCTAAGCTACTTAGTACCCGATACATGCATAAGATCAAAAAGGAAGAAAATAAGAGCCCTATAAGAAGTTAAGAGCTAAACATGTCCAAGCCACAAATGGAAAGTCGAAGCACGAAACAAGTGTTCCAAAGCTTAGGTCAAGGATGCATGATGGACGTGGAGAACAGAACGGTCAACGTCAAAGGGATCAAGCTGAACTGAAAATCCATATCACTTTTTTCAGAGACCGCATGACAATATTTGTTTAGCAAAAGATCAAGAAGCTGAAGACTTTTAAACCACCTGCTATGGAGGTAGATCGTTGGTATTGTGCAGGATATAAGTCCTATCATCCACTTACCAAGTCCCAGAAGAGGCGAATGCATCGCCAACATGCCAAAAGTCGGACAGTAAAAGCAGTTCCATCGGAGAAGAAAAAAGATGGTATCATGCCAAATGAGTTGGAGTCATGTCTCGACGACCTGGATGGAAGACGTGAGATTGTAGCTCTGTCCAAGAAAGTCGACATCTTATCTGGAGCTCCACAAAAGAAGAAACACGTAAAGAGATGGATCATAAGGCAAAATGTAGAAATGCAGTCATGCTTGAAGGATATGGACAATAATTCGGTGGAAAAAGACATATTTGTTTCTTAAGCCGTCAAGTCATCAACGATCAAATTCGGAACCATGGATGAGGTGATGGTCAATGCAGTCATTGTCTTGCCTTTGTCATTTGAATCCCAGTTTTAGTTGGCATGATAGAATAAGAAAGTCGTCCTACAGAAGTCATGATCTAAAGGAAATTCGAACGCAGTTTAAGATGTCAAATTGGATGCTGGAGGCTATGATGTTGGGGGGCAATGCCCTACAAATGTAACATCAACAAGTCATAAAAAATTAGGCCAAAAATTTACACGATCATTTATTGCAATTTTAGCTGGCCATTTCAAGCCACTTTCAAAGCTGTGTCAAAGAACTTGGCTAAAGGCCAAAATCCACGATCAATATGTTCTAACTGATGTAATATGTAAATATAACGAAAAGTAAACAGGTCGAAAGACCTTTGTCCACTAACCGTCAAAGGATTACCATGTCGAGGTGATCCAATATAAAGTTGAATTCATTACCTTCAAAATTAACTAGATGCAGTTGAGTCGTGACTGCAATGTAAGAAGCCGAAGTAGGCAAAGAAAATCTAAAAAAAAATATTCGGCATCAACAAATACGTCGTCAGGACGGCCCACGTCGTCGAAAATAATGAAATATGTCAAAAGACACAGATAAAGACATGCCAAATATATCCAAAGATCTATAGTGGAGCCGAGAAAGAACAAGCCAAACTCCAAAGATGTATCATCAACAAGATCCTCGATTGAGTGAATAAAATTATTGGTCACCTGCAAAAAAATAAAAAATCCAACAAGGATGGCATGACAAAAAGAACAAAAAAGAAAAGCAAACAAATGATCTGGCTTAATAATTGCAAAAAAACTATTTTTGCATGAGACCATAGAGTGTAGTAATATATATATTAGTGTATCCAAATGTACATATGGGTTTCTGTAATGAGTATCATACAACTAATTTATATTTGGATAAATCTATGCATTTTTTATTCTCAAAATAACATTCTAATAAATTAAAATATTAATTTAAAAAAAATGAATATATAGTCCAAACAAAATATTTGATAGCGTGCAAAAAAAAAAAAAGCAGCAAGAAATAGAGACCAAGAATTAGGAATTTCTTTTTTAAGAAAAGAATTATAAAAAACTAAAAAGATAAATTAATCAGCAGTGATGTGGCATTATGAGGTGGATTGCCTTGTCATTTGAGATAAAAATTTAGTTAAATTTTTGGGTTATGTAGCATTTTATATTATATTTTATCTTATCTAATCCAACTTTATTATTTATATCCATATCCAATCTAATTTAATTTTGTATTTCAAATGCAACCATAATATTATCTCCTCCCAATAGTTGCTTCAAAGAGTAGAATACTTTTTTAAGCATTTATGGTAGAGCTGTAGACGGGTTGGATTGGTCGGATCTATAAAAAAATTCACCCCAATCCGGCGAAGTTGGGTTATTTAGCTTGTGATCCTACTCAATCTGAATAAGATGATAAACACAATCTAACCCAACGAGTGCGGATTGAATTGGCTGGGTTGGTTGGCTTAACTCGCTCATTGTTTCTTAAATTTTATAAAAATTAAATATTAATCAATATAATGATTACTCTTCATTTCTCTTTATTTTTGAAAAAATAAATTGCATGAACTATTACATGTAAAAAAATAAATTAAAAAATATATTTTACAAAATACAAATTACAATTCATATCCAACTAAAAAAAAAAATTATGACTTAAACTAAAATAATCCATGTCGAACTAAAAATAAAAATAAATAAAATAAAATCTCAAATTATAAAATCTAACTTAGCTAAATATGAAAATAAATTATGTCTCAAATTAAAAATAAATAAAAGCAAAATATTTTATTTATTTATTTTTTAATAGATTTTAGATTAGATTAGGTTATATCAAATTTTTAATAAACAAATTTGAAATCTGACCTGATAATCTCGGATTGAAAAAATTACACCCGGTATCCAAACTAAAAATGAATTAGATTAAATTGGACTGAAAAAGAGGATTACATCGAGTTTTCGAGTTTTTGTACCTCCTGATTTATGGCATACAGCTCACACTTGAACCTAGGAGCAGGAACACCTTTTCAAGTTGCTTGACCACAAGGGTACAAGATGTGGCAGCCTATTCTCAACTTTATGGCCTAAAATTAATTGAATATTCTTTCTTCCTTTTGAATTATTAATATATCTTTATGTTATATTAATGTTAAAGTACCGTTTAATTTATTAATAAATTTATCATTTATATATTATTATTTAATATGTTGTTATAGTCTAAAAAATATAATAATAAGACTAACAAAATATATTGATCTTGCTTGTTTTTTCATGTAGTTATAAGAATAAAGATTGTAAATAAATATTAGAAAAAAATACAACCCTCAAGGAGTAGCTTACTACAAACAGTGTATAGCTGGTGAAGATTTCTATTTTTTTTAGTAAATAAGATTTCTATTTTAATTGATAACAAATCTCTCAACGCGGAAAAATACAATGATTATACTATATTATTTCTATAATGATCAATAACCATGTAATGTGCAATTACATTTACCAAAAAAAAAATGTAATGTGCAATGTTAAAAAAAAAAATTTATTAAATATTATATTATAAATAATTCATTGCTTCACATATTTATTAAGTAAATCTTTAATTATAAAATCATACATTACTTCACATTATTTGTATAATAATTGCATGCAAGTTTTTTTCATTCAAAAGCAGTGAGTTTTAAAGCATTTAAAATGACCAATTGATATACAAGTTCAAAATAAAACATGTATTTTCTATAAAATATTTATTAAATATTTGATAATAAATTATCCATTGCTCTATATTATTATAATCTAATGAATTATATTTGTATATGTAACTGTTAAATAGATTATATGATATAATAAATCATTCATCATCAAATAATAATAATATTTTTATAAAATATAACTTATTATCATATAATATTATATATATTTCTAAATTAAAAATAATATATAAAATATAAAAATATAATATCTTTTTTCGTCCCAATGGCTGAATCGAAGAGTAGGAGACTTTTTAATTTGAAGCATTTAAGGCATACAGCTAGCTCACCCTTTAGTTTTTTAAGGCGAATCGGCTAGCTCACACATCCTAGTACCAAGAACACCTTTTCAGGGTGCTTGCCCACAAGGGTGGAAAATGTGGCAGCATACAGCTTTCTACTATTTTCAGCTTTACTGCCTAACAAATTCTTCAAAATTCCTATTTAAATTATAGAAAGTTTAATAATAAATTTATTATTTATATATATTATTTTATTAGTTAATATATTATTATAATTTAAATATAAATAAAAAATTTTAAAAAATATAAATTAATAAAATATTAATATATATACATAATAAATTTATTGATAAATTATGTAGTATCTCTATAATGTATATAAATTCTTTCTTTCTTTCTTTTTTGTATCTCCCTCAAAAAATATTCACCAAAAAAATTATCTATGTGAGACAATATTATTAATATGCAAGATTTAAATACCTTTTTCTTTTTTGATATAAAAAACAAAAAGCCTACAAAGAAGGGAAAACCAATATTAGTTTTCAAAAAGACAAAAACAGAAGCATTGCAGTGTTCATTTGTATGGAGAGCAACAGGATCGACTCCTGATCAACAATGTCCACATGACTCATATATTATTACACATAAATCATATAATATTAACTCTCAGATTTTTGGTAAAAAAAAAAGACCAATATTAATCCATCTCTCTCACACACAAAACAGACGCACCAACAGCAACCCACCCGTGAATCTGTGACATATACACCCATTACCACCGTATACCAACAAATTATGCAGCAGCCATTTAAGCAAAACATAAAACAATAATAATAAAATAAAATATTATGCTGCAGCCAAACACAAATGTCCTGTTTTCCTTAGGAAGGTATCAGATAATCCCACCTTTTATCATTTGAATCAGTATAAATCATACAAATAACAAAAGATAGATACAATGTCACATTCAAAAGCCAAAAAAACAAGAAGGAAAAAAATAACTTTCATTCTCTTTCTTTTAACATATTTTGGGTGGAGTATTACTATCTGCTTTTGGTGATGGGAATCAGAGCTGCATAATGTTCTCTGCAACCAATCGTCAGAACACTTGGAACATTATTTACTTTGTCAGATAACTCCCTCTAATAACCCCCCATTAATCTCTACCTCATGAAGATCACTTCTGTGTAGCTTGATTTGAAGAACCTAAATCTGGTTCAATCTGAACTGCATTCTCTCTAAACTTCTTATATATATCACTTTTGTAAAACGCACTCGTTCTCACAACCAGAATCAAAGAAACCAGAGACCCAAATAGAGTAACACCAGCTAAAATGATAAAAGGCAGTCTATAACATTGAGTCCCAATGCATATCAGCTCCTTCACAGATGACCTATCCAAACCTTTCTTCGCTAAGTCCTTCAAAGCCTGATGATCATAAAGCATACCAGTGACCCTCACATTCATTATATATGAGCCAAGAGGGCTCGCTATCTGTCCGCAATTGAACAGTGTGGAATAGTGTTTTAGCCCAAACAGCTCAGAAATGATTGCGAAAAGCAACGGCAATTGAGCACCAAAAGAGAACCCAATAATCACAGAAGCAACATAGAGCGAACCAGGCGTTGGAAAGGCAATGAGGAGGTAACCAACACAGGATAGAAGAAGAACGAATGTCATTATCAATGGACGCGGAACTTTGTATCTAACAAGAAGTGTTTCGGAGACAAACCCAGAAAAGACCCTCCCAAAATAGTTCCATATACTCACAAGGGACACAAATGAGCTCACGGTGTGAGTTGGGTATCCGAGTGACTCACCGATTTGTCCCAAATTGTCCACGGCAGTCAAGCTAGACCCAAGCCCACAAAACGTCGCGATGAACAGAATCCACATGTCCAAGCTTGTAAGTGCTTGCAAAATGGTGTAGTCTTCGCCTCTTTCTGGTTTATTGCATATGTTTTCGCAACAGCCCGTGCTTTTCTTCTCTGTTTCCTCTGCTTCTGAAGCCTCTAGTTTCGATGGAATTACAGATTGTGGCTTTTCAATGGTAAGCTGGGTCGGAGGCTGATTGATTAAATTCCATACGGCAATCTCTTCTCTGATCGCGATAACAAGAGGAAGAAAGATCAAGACGCAAACAGCAGTGGCAGTGACAGCATAAGCTTCATGAGAGAAAGCGATTTGCTTCTGAACTATATTCATAACCATGAGAAACAGAGCGAGAACGATGGAAACGTAGAGGAAATGGTAAAAGACTCGGAGCTCATTGTTTTGCCTCACGACCTTCATAGTCCTAATCGTGTAGACGAAAATCACAGACAGCGCAGCAGGAAGCCAAGCAATCAGAAGAACAAGGTTGGTTGAGTCGTCGCCGTAAATTGCCAAATAGAGTTGGGTCATGACCGCACCGCTAAGCCCCGTGAAGCCTTTCAAAATACCCAGAACGACTCCTCTGCTCTCCGGGAAATTCTTGACGCAGGTGACCAGAGCTCCGGTGTTGGCGAAGTTTTGGGAATTCGCTCCGATGCAAATGTAGAGGCACATCTGCCAGACTTTAGGCTTGGAGATTTTTCCGGTGATGGCTAACCAAATCATGAAATACCCAGCAAAGTTCATCGCCGCGCCAACCAAAAGGACGAACCACGTCGGAGAAATTTCGTCGATCAGGCCGGAAAGGACTCCGACGTTAGCTCCGAGGTCCTTGAAGAAGCCTAAGAGGTTGAGAGTGGATTGGTCGTATCCGAGAGAGGATTTGATTTTCTTGGAATAGACTCCGAAGAGATAAGTAGCACCAGCTCCGGCCATTATCAGAAACGAAGCGAAGACACTGAACCATCGGCCTTTAACCAAATGTACTGCGAATCGAAACCATTGTGTACCACCATTGCCGTTCATGGCAACCATTTTCGTTCCCTTGCAAAAGGGTCTCCGTTTTTTTCTATATTTATGGTGTTTGGAAGAGAAGAAAAGTGTATTAGAGGTATAAGGGTTTTGGGTTTTGATCAATTTGGATCTGCTGCACTGAAATAGACTCAGAGAGAGCGAGTTTTATGTTTTTTCCTTGAAATAATAAAAGCATAGGCAGAGGGATTTTTTTTTTTTGGTAAAAAGCATAGACAGAGGAATGGGGATTAAATAAGAAAGTCTAGTGTATATTGGTTAGACCTGTGAGGACTAAATGAAGGAATTTGGGATAATTTTATTTTTAATATAAACCAACCATCATTAACAAAAAAAAAGACAATTATTTCTTTTGATTTGTTAAGATATATGTCATTTGTAAAATAGATATTGTCGGTTGATATAACGGATAAAATTTATTTAAAAGGATAAGTTTTTCTTTAATCCTAATTTGGGAAAATATGGAGAGTCAAAGTAGAAAACTTTAACGAAATAAATAACTATTAGTTTTGTTTTCTTAAGAAAAATATGTTTGGATAAAAATATGTTAAGGGGATTCTATGTCTTTATTTTTCCGTCTCCTTTTCTGTCCGAAAAAGAGTAGTTGTTTTTTTCCACTTAGTTTTGTTTTATTTATTTATTTATTTATTTATTTATTTATTTTTTATCCGGATCTGTATGTTACTAGGCTATAAATAAGATAACTGTTTGTTTTTGTTAAGAAAAATACGTATGGCATTGGCAAGGTACATTACTAGGCTTTAAATTTAGATAACTAATTTTTTTAATTTTTTTGTTATAAAGCAAACTATAAGTAATTGACCATATAATAGAGTTTTCATTAGATAAGATAAAGACAAAATAATCCCTATAAGAAACAAATAGCCAGCTTGTTGCTTAGCAAGAATATAAGAAGGCCAACTTTGTTTTAGAAAGCAAATTTAACAGCCTTATTCACCAGGGAAAAAAAAAGAAGAAGAATAAAATTTAACAGCCTTGATTATTTTGTCCTGTATATTCTGGCCAAGTAAACATGGTGTAAATGTGAGTTCTTGCCACTTTTACCAAAAAAAAATAAGAAAAAAAAATGTGATTCTTGCTAGTGTGGGATTGACTATTTGGCTTGTACAGTCAACACAAAAAATGATGAAAAATATCAAAGTTTCTATGGAAAATAAAGATAGAGAATAAACAAATAGAAATTCACTNAAAAAAAAAAAAAAAAAAAAAAAAAAAAAAAAAAAAAGAAGAAGAAGAAGAAGAGAATAAACAAATAGAAAGTGGCTTGGATCCATTTTTGGAAGCATGGACTAGGTTTTGTTAAGGTAACCAAAGTGAAAATGATTATCAACGAAGTTTCTCTTTCCCTTTTGAATTGGTAAGGGTCAAAAAATAACAAACATGAAAGCAGAGCGGTATTTTCATTCTCTGTGCTCTGTTTATTTTATTAATTTTTTAAAAAATTGATCTATGAAAAATCTTTTAAAAATTATTTTTTTAAATAATATTTTAAAACACTGTTATTTACATTTAAAAAAATATGTAAATAGAAAACAATAAATTTATAATTAAGTATATAAATAAATAATTTTTAGCATATATAATAAAAACAGGCGGGAACTATACTCTACGTTTCTGCTAGGTAACAAAAGAAAATTTTCTCCTTCTCTGCCCAATGGACCTGATTAACTGAGAAAATTCCATTTTTTTAGATGCAGAGCATTACAGAGATAGGGCATTGAGACAGCGAGCTCTTTTTCTTTTTCTTTTTTTCCTTTTTTGCTTTGAGGATATTAATTGCTACTTAATTAATTAAGAAACTGTTCTTTTTTACTTAGGGCAACAAATAGGAAAAAAATGACCATCTATTTTTACAAAAAAAAAATTCTATTAAAATTTGGATAAGTGACAAAAAATAATATGAGACTTTTTAAATAACTAAGTTAAAATAGAAAAATCTTTGTACGGGAGAAAAATATTAAAATAGAGAAAAATTATTTTTAGGGCGTAAAAAAAATAAAAATTGAAAGATTAATAAATTTGAGTAAAAATTTAAACAAAGAAATCGAAGGAATTTTTAGGTGGCAAAAATAAAAAAAATAAAAAAACAATAAATTATAAAAAATTGATTTGGTTATTTTAAAATTCACATTAAACAGTTTTGTCATTTGTCAAAGTTATAATCAAAGGACTTCGTAGAGATAGGTGGTTCTTGTCTAAGTGTTATATAAACTTTTGAGGATTATGTGACACATGGCAACTTAAATATCAAAGGTCATAATTGATAAATTTTATCACTCATTAGTGACATTTTTGTAATGCAAAACATATATCTTCATAATCGAAAGAACCTTCTGCAGCTGACCGCACATGATCATAAAATCTAATAAGATAAAAACTTTGAAAACACTATCAAACCTCATTGCTACTATTTTTTCAAGGTATCTATGTTTCTATTTTTCTTTCAAAGTGTATGTTTCTACTAAGATTTTGAATCCATGGAAATAATATGCCTTATGTGACTGAAGGCTAGAAAACAATATATTTATATACTGCAAACCCTAGCCTCCTAGGTTTTCACTAACATCTTAGGCCTAAATGATTTACATTTTTTTTTTTGGTATCTAAATGACCACATAAATAGTCTATCACTAATTAAACTAGTTTGGAATCTTACGACCATTACTAAACAAGTCTTCTTATCAACAAATTACTTTCTCCTAGAGCATAAATTTCTTTTCTCCAAAGACCAAGTAAATGGTGGAAACATTAGAGGCAAAAGAAGTGTTAGAGGGAAAATTGTTCTTCTCCTTTGGCTTTCTAGCATATATTTTGTGGGTTCTGTTTGGAATTTGCTCAGCTAGGTTCATGATTGGACCCAATCAACTCTATTTCTTAACCTCATCTTCTTCCATGAAGGTTCTAATTTTCCGTACCTTTGGTTTTCTAACTACTGGTCCTTATGCCATTAAAAGTTTAAAACTAGAGAGCCAAGAAACAATCAAAAAAAAAAAAAAAAAGAGTTTTGTTATGACTTAATACAAATAGGCATGTAAAAAAAATCTAAAAGTCCAAAAGCTTAACAACCTGTCTGAAAAATTTCTATTCAAATTCAACCAAAGCCCAATACAGTTCGAAGCCTGAAACCATTCAATTTTGTTTTGGGCTGAGCTTGAATTTTAAATTTTTAGTATAAATTTGGCTCGAAGTCTGACCTATTAGGCTATTCGTTAGATTGGCTTGAAGTCCAGCTCGAAATCCGCCTATTTAGGCCAACCTATATCCTAGCCTGATATATTTTATTTTAAATTTTTATATGTCTAAATAACTATTGGTCTAAATCATAAACTACATCAAATTAACAAAAAAAAAACTAATAGTTAATTATCTATATTATATATTTATAGATATATATATAACAATCATTAATCTAAATCTTAAAAATTATTATGCAATTGAATAATGTATTTATTTAATATGTATAATAATATTAAATTTATTATACTTGAAATATGAAACTTATATTTTTTTCATTAGAATTTAATTTACGATATATTTTGAATGCATATAAATATCATAATATAATTTTTTTATATAATATGTTTTAAGTAAAAAAATATTTTTAAATTAAACTTTGAACTCTAAATTTAAGTTTAACCTTTAAACTTGAAGCCCGACTTGATACATGGACTAAGCACTTGGCTTTAAAATTTAAAATATTAATCTAGCCCGTCCCTAATTATCTCTCTAGCCTTACAGAGCCCAGTCCAAACCTGCCCGAGCCTTGAGCTTTAGACTCAAGTAGGACTGTACATTCCAAATTTACACCTTTAAATATAAAATATAAAAAGAACTAAAAAAATAAATAGTAAATTTCTCAGCTGTAAAAGAAAAAAAAGATATAAAGACTTTTACTTGAAAATTAGAGTTGAAAATTTTGAAAGAAGAAAATAAAAAGTTTAATATATTACTTTTGGAATTCAAAAACTATTTAAATATATTAGTTTTGAAATTATGGAATTCAAAAATCTTATTAGTTCTGAAAATTTTAAGATTTTATTTTTATATAATTTTTTTTAATAATAAAACCTATTTTACTTGTATATGTGAATGGCTACGTATTTGTCAATTTTTTAAATATGGTTATTTCTTTTTGACATTTTAATTATAAGAGTTAATAGAGTGAATAAAAAAAAAAATAGAAAAGCAAATAAAGGATTAATCTTGATCTTTTATTTGTTAATTGCCAAATATCACTTGATTACAAAAAAATTAACAGGAATAAAAAGAAAAATAAATGAATGGTGTATCACGACCTTTCATATTTAAGTTGCCAATGTATATAGGATTTTTAAAAATTTAGGTAAAGCTCTGGTCCAAAACAAATGAAACCTTTCACATGCACATATGATATCAATGAGAGGAAACATAACCTCAAAAGTCTTCGAGGTAAAAAAACATAAAAAAGCTTAAATAAACGGAAAAACAATGAAAGATAATGTAATTGAAACGCTAAGAATAGCAATCTTGTCAGAAACAGTTAAAAATCTATAATTTTTTTTCCCCATATAAACGGGCATAAAAAAGAGACATTTTGCTTGCCAACCATATTCATTACCTTTTTCTAAGAAATTCAAAATGCAAGGATTAGCGTCATACAGCAAGGCCCGCCTTTTTTCCTTGATGTTAGCTTTTCAGTTTTTACATTATAGCAGTGGATTGAAAATGTTTTATATATATATATATATATATATATATATATATATATATATATCCGTTATATGGAATAGCAATTCATTTATCATTCAATATATAATAATATTTATATATAATTTTATAATTTAATTTATTATTATATAAAAATATAATTATATAAGTCATTGAATAAAAATTGTACATAAATGATTGAAAAGACACACATAACATCGTAAATCTTTTATATAAATAACTGTATCCAGAGGACCCGCCTTGAGTGTGACATTTATTGCTAAAAAAAATAAAGTGTGACATTTGATATTGTTAATAATGGCTATAAATTTGTAAGCAAATTCAACACACCCTGCAACAGTGGCGGGTCCAGGAGTTTTTCCAGGGCATCATTATATAGTGATATTTTCTTTTTCTTTATTTTTTATTTTTTTGGATTATTTGGACATTTACATATAAAACAAACTGTGCTATATTGCATCTAGTCCCATTAATCAGATTATTTACTAAACTAAATAGATTTTATTTTTTATTTCTCTACTTTTTGGAGAAGAATATATTTCATTATTTTGGCAATGCTTTCGTATTCATAATAAATACAATACAAAATTATATATATAAAAATAAACATAGTCCTTGAAGCAAAAAAGGAAAATAATTCTCAAATTTGTTAGACATTAATAAACCAAAATAAATTAAAAACTAGAAAAATAAAAAAATAGTAATTAAATAAAAATTATTTTATAAAGAAGTATATATATACTGATTATTTAGTTCTTTTGTTATAAACTAATTGCATACTAAATTATTGTAATTAATAAATATTATATTACTAAAAATGAGTAGATAAAAAATTATAACTATATTAAATGTATTTAATTTAGAATTAGTTTAATTTTATAAGAGTTTAAAAGTTTAAAGTATTCAATTTAGAGTTCAGATAATTCTACAAATTAAAAATAAAAGGTATTCAATTCATATTTTAATAGATTTTATAAAACTTTATTAATATTTAGGTATAAAATATGAAAGTATTTAAAAACTCACTGAATTTAAAAAAGTATGAAAAATGATAAATTTTAATAGATTTTATTAGATTTTAAAAACAATTTTGTGAATAAAAATGTATAAATAAAATTACACATTTTTCTATGGATTTTATAAAATTTTATGAATTCTAACAATTTATGATTTTTTTTTTAAATTTAACTCAATTAAAATTCATTAAATTATAAATTAAATATACTCTTTAAGTACACTCTCTAGATAATTGCAACTTAAATATATAAGAGATGAATAAAAAATAACATGGAGAGAAAAGTATTAAAACTAACAAAGAATAGAACAATAAATAATATAAAAAAACAGTAAATTTGCACTAGTGGTGTGTGAGATTGAAAGAGTGGGGACACTTTCTTACTTTTGTAGGTTTTTATTTGGTAAATAGCTAGTAAGAAAATATATAGTAAAAATGGTTTTGGTACTTAAATATCGGTAGCAAGAGAGACAAGTAGTTGAAGTTGAGGAGGCTTATTTATTTATTTATTTTTGTTTGGTGAAAAAACTGTTTCTTAGTAATATTATAAAATCAAATTATAGTGTTTACGTAGTACGGAATTGCAGCATAAAATTAATAAAGCATATTAATATAAAAATTCAGTTGAATAGCTCAGAATATCGGTGATAGAGAAAAGGAAGATTGATATTTATACATGAATTAGAACACTAATTTGTTGGATAATAATTTAAATTAATCTACAGAAATGTTAGAAAATAGCTAAGAACTATGAATAATGCTGACGCCAGGAATACATCTGCAGAATTTGATTAGATAGGTACAAATACAATAGCACTAATGTTGATTCATTGCCTCATACATACATGGTGAGCAAGTACCTCCTGTCTTTTTTTTTGGTAAAAGAGCAAGTACCTCCTGTCTCTCTCCCCTAAAATAGTGTATCCATTATCGATAATCACATGGTCGATCCACACCCCCACATGTGAATTACTTCTTTGGCTCTAAACTCACTTAGAAAGAGATCCCCAATTCCACCACCCAAAAACCATCACGCCCCATTAACACATGCACTAGCTAATATTTTTAGTTATCAAATTTAAGGTGTGTTCATATTTGTACTAGTAATTGTTCATATAAATATAAATAAATATAGGTATATATGGAACACTTATTTTCATCCAAAACAAAAGGATCAATCATATATATATATATATATATNATTATGTAAATATATATATATATATATATGAAACCTCTCACCAGCCACCACTACCACTTTTGTTAATCAGGATGAATATTTGAAAATCTTCATTATCACATAAAGAAAAAAACAAACAAAGAATATTTGGAAAGCATATTTAATTAATCAAGGTTCTATTATCTTGAATTCTTCGTCCATGATCATTCCATCGTCTTATATATGAACAAATAATTTTGTCCAGGATAACCGAAAAATAATAGAATTAGTATCTTTATATTTGCGGCTATAGTTGAAGAATCTTTAATTTGAATTATAAAAAGAAGAAGAAAAAAACCAATCATATGGGAAAGTGGGAATGTGCTGAAAGTAACTTTGTTGGCCATTTTTAAATTTTTCATGGTGTAATAAAGTCTATGAATATGTCCATGTGGGAATGAAAGATTTAACACAGCAAATATGATTGAGAACTAACTATTACCGTATATTGATAGAAGTGTTTTATAATATATGACTAACAATATCTAGATGATATTACATGATAGAAAGATGAGAAGTAGAGATAGAAGATATCAACAGTTAAGACTCTAGCTATCTATATACATATAACAACCTGATTAGGTTTATCATATATTTAATACTCTATCATCCCCCTTTATATTGGACTAAGACAGAAAAGATAGGTTCAATTTGTCCCAGAAGTAGAAAAATTAACTGCTGGGCAATACTTTTGTTAAGACATCAGCTATTTGTCTCGAGCTAGGAACATACTGGATGGTAAAGCAACAAGTGACAACATGATCATGAATGAAGTGAACATCTATTTCAACATATTTAGTGCGGGCATGAAAAGTTGGGTTTGCAGCTAAGCTGTCAGCACTCATGTTGTCACACCATAAAACAGGAAGGCTGGAAATTTTGATACCGAGTTCATGAAGTAGAGCTTGAATCCATATGATTTCTGCTGCACCATTTGCCAAAGCCCTGTATTCGGATTCAGTACTTGATCAAGCAACCACATGCTGTTTCTTGGATGACCAGGAGACTAAGTTATTCCCATAGAAAACACAGTAGCCTCCAGTGGATCGGCGATCATCAATGTTAGAAGCCCAATCAACACCAGTATATCCATGTAATGTATTATGACTGGAGCTTGTAAACCGAAGGCCTAGCATGGTAGTTCCTTTAAGATATCTGAGAACATGTTTGCAGGCAGACCAATGAACATCAGTTGGGTGTTGCATGAATTGATTAAGCTTATTGACTATGAAGATCAACTCAGACCGGGTGAGTAACAAGTATTGGAGAGCCCCTATAGTGCTGCGGTAGAGAAAGGGATCCAGAAGTTTGGTGCCGGTATCTTTGCTCAATCTGATGGTTGTGCTGGCCGGTGTTGGACGTGGCTTGCATTCAAGCATGTCGGTCCGAATAAGAAGATCCCTTATATATTTGCTTTTGAGCGAGAGATAGTCCATCCGTGTGCCATGATGCTTCAACACCTAAGAAAAAAAAGAGGTTCCCAAGATCTTTCAATTAAAATTGTTGATGGAGGCGATTAATGATGGTATTGATGTGAGTTGTGTTAGACCCAGTAACAATGATGTCATCAACATAAACAAGTGCCCAAAGTGTATCACGCCTTGTTCGTAAAATAAAAAGTGAAAAATTCATAGTAGAACGTTTGAACCCTCATTGGCATAATGTGGAACAAAGCTGATCATACTACGCTCGAAGGGCTTGTTTTAAGCCATATAAGGACTTCTGTAGCTTGCAAACATGAGTCTGAAAAGCAGAATCAACAAAGCCTTTGGGTTGTTGCATGAAAATATCTTCGGTGAGTTTACCATTGAGAAAGGCATTGTTGATATCCTTGTCGGATAGCCCATTTGTTAGTTATAGCAAAGGAAAGCACTAACCGTATGGTTGCAAGTTTAATGACTAGACTGAAGGTTTTTTGAAATCAATTCTCGGTGTCTGATGAAAGCCTTTGGCAATAAGGCAAGCTTTGTAACAATTAGTTGCGCCATCAGGATTTTATTTGAGTCAAAATACCCACCTGCTGCCTATTACATTCATGGTTGGAGCTGTCGGCACAAGGATCCAAGTAGAATTCTGAGATAATGCTTGAATTTCATCCTCCATAGCATGCTACCAGGAGGAATGAGAAAGGGCTTCTCGGACATTAAATGGTTCATGAATAACAAGGTTCCTTTGAAAGGAGCAGCTGAATATTTTTTTCTTGAAGGTGCCCACCTTAGATCGAGTGGTCATGGTGTGTGTTGAGGTGGATTTGCAGAGTGAAGGATGTGACAACCCGGATCCAGAGCCAAGGTAAGTGTGGGCGGGTGTAGGGGGGCACTGGCAGGCTACCTTACTGGCAGAGAGTGGATCCAAGAGCCAAGGTAAGTGTGGGCGGGTGTAGGGGGCACTGGCAGACTACCTTACTAACAGAGATTGGTGTCCAATCCCACATCGCCCGGGTGTGGAAGGGGGTCATGTGGTAATGGTTCAAATGTAAAGTAAGCACTCTCTTAACAACCAAGGCCTTTTCAGAGCATTTGGCTTCAGAGTTGGAAAAACTCTGGAGTTAAGCGTGCTTCAGTGGGAGCATTCCTAGGATGGGTGACCCCCTGGGAAGTCTGACCAAAAACTCCATATCGTTTTAAGTGCGGTGGCTAAATTGGAGACAATATTGGTTGGAGAGAGAGTGTGGTGTTACAAATGGTATCAGAGCCTGTATCCGGCCGGAAATGTGCCAGCGAGGACGCTGGGCCCCAAAGGGGGGTGGATTGTGACAACCCGCCTTTTCAGAGCTTTTGGCTTCAGAGTTGGAAGAACTCTGGGGTTAAGCGTGCTCCAGTGGGAGCATTCCTAGGATGGGTGACCCCCTGGGAAGTCTGACCAAAAACTCCATATCGTCTGAAGTGCGGTGGCTAAATTGGAGACAATATTGGTTGGAGAGAGAGTGTGGTGTTACAAAGGATCAATATGAAGATGGAGTGTAGGTAAAGATGTAGAATGAAGGATCATCCTAATTTGAGTTATGGAAATAAACCAGGCCAAAATCGCTACCCACAACCGTACCAAGCAAGACCACCACCTGCAGTATGATCACCCCCACACTTAGTCAAATCAATCTTTTTGCATCAAAACAGAATTCCAAAGATCAAAACTTCAGTTTACTAAGTGTGGGGGTGAATTTTGTGGGTTGTTTGAAGCAAAAATATTGTTTTGACTAAGTGTGGGGGTGATCATACTGTAGGTGGTGGTCTTGCTTGGTACGGTTGTGGATAGCGATTTTGGCTTGGGTTATTTCCATAACTCAAATTAGGATGATCCTTCCTTCCAGGATTGTAAGTGTTAGAAAAATGATCATATTTGTGTTGTGGATATCCCAGAAATCCACCAACTGCATTTGCTTGTTGAATGGTCTCATCTTCTTGTAAAGTTGGGCATGAATCTGTAGCATGACCCCCAACAAAGCAAATTCCACAAACCTTAACAGCTTGAGCATTCCCTACAACCAACTGTCGAACTAAAGAGGTTAAGTCAGAAATCTGGCGCTCAAGGTTGGATGTACTTACCTCATAAATTTTTTTAGCTGTAGGGTTAGATCGGGAGCTAAACTGTTGTGAATTAGCAGCCATAGTAGAGATGAGACGTTTGGCTTCTTCTAGAGTCCTTTCAACTAAAGCACCTCCACTTGCTGCATCCACCATACACTCCTTTCCATGGGTAGCATGCCTTCATAAAAATATAGGATAAGAAATTGCTCGCTAATCTGATGTTGAGGGCAACTAGCACACAATTTTTTAAACCGCTCCCAGTACGCATATAGCGATTCACCATCATGTTGTCGGATGCCACATATCTCTTTCCTTATATTGGTAGCTCTTGAAAAAGGAAAGTATTTTTCTAAAAATAACCGCTTCATCTCATTCCAAGAATTGATCGAACCGGAAGGAAGGTAGTATAGCCAATCTTTAGCTGCATCTTTAAGTGAGAAGGGAAAAGCTCGCAACTTAATTTGTTCTTCAGTTACACCATGCGGCTTCATCCCTGAGCAAACTACATGAAACTACTTCAAATGTTTATGAGGATCTTCACCTGCAAGTCCAAAGAAAGTTGGGAGTAAGTGTATTAATCCAGACTTTAATTCAAATGAAGCTTGCACTTCAGAAAATTCAATGCAAAGAGGCTGAGAATTTAAATTTGGAGCAGCCAACTCCTTTAGAGTTTGAGGTCTGTTGTTGTTAGCAAGGGCTGCCATCTTCTTAAATTCAAAATCACTGTCTAAGCTCATATCTCTTTCTTTTGATAGTCTAGTCATGCACCTGAAACAACAAAATCTCAAAGCAAACTAACACTAAAATTAAAATAGAAAGAAATTGACGCACAGTCCCTGGCAAAGGCGCCAAAATTTGATGCGTGTCGTAAACACCAAAATTAATTACTGAATTTAAACACTACCATAGTAGCAGCAAGTTTAGGTCGATTCCACAGAGACTGATAATCAAACTCGATCTATTCCAATTAAAGTAAAATTATAAAAACAAAAGGGGGATTTTATGTTGGGAAGTTCAATTATTAAAGCAAACAAATTAATATATATTGAAAATAACAATTGGAGAAAACCTTGGGTCAGAGTATCTTCAATTACTAAGGAACAGGTGATCACAGACACAAATATATCCAAAAATAATCATTCAATGTTGGATTGAATAAAACAGCACGGCCAATTTTATTCTCTCTCACAATTAATTAATTCAGATACGATCGTAAATTAATCCTAATTCTGAAATATCTAAACCAACGTGATCTAAATCAAATCAGAACAACATTAAGAACAATAGCAACCAACAATAAACAAGTCCTACAAATGTTATAAAACTTTAATCTATTATGCATTCTCCTAAGAAATTAACAAAAGCTTAGCATGCAATTATTAAAATCAAAATGTTACTAAACATAGAACATTCAATACGATTGAATTCCTAATTAGCAAATACCCAATCCACAAATAATTATAACGGATTCAAATTATAATCAAAAGAGAATTGAATAATAAACAAATAAATTGGAAGAACACAAATTGAATAATTAAACTTGAATTAAAACTTATAAATCAAGTCTCACACCTTGTACTTTAGTAATGAATAATACTCCTACCCAAGAGAGAGATTTAGCTACTCATAATTGTTAGAAATCTCAATTATTTGTTGTTTTTGCTCTAAAAACGGCTACCCCCTTTACAATAATGATAAAACATATTTATACTAAAACATAGGGCTAAAAATCACAAAAACACGCACAAAACGCTCAGATTCGTGCCCATCCAGGCGCCTGGCTAGGCGCCTGAGCATTGCACCTAGGTTGCACTGCCTTGCTGCCAACGTCCAGTTAATTACGGTTTTGCCACTCCTTCTTCAGTTTTTCTGTTTAATTACGATTTTGCTACTGTTTATTCATTTTTCATCCCTTTAAGCTCAAATCCACCTAAAACATAAAAAAATATAAATTAATCCATTTTAAGTGAATAAAACATGCTCAAATCAAGTATTAAGGTATATAAAATATATATAAATTGTATCCCATCAGTGGCATCAGTGTTGTTGTAGCATTCACAATCCGCATCTCTTGATTCAATAGCAAGGCTTGAACATCTTTAATTTCAAGCGACAAACGTTGGGAATTAACACTTGTGATGACAGCATCATACTCCTTCCTTTTTGGTGGATTGCAACTGAAGTTTCGTCAGCATCAATCTTGCATGAGATTGACTGCCAAAAAATCTGCCAACATAATTCCAAAGATCAAAACAGGTTTCAGTTTGTGTGAGAAGTATTTGTACCTCTGGGGTTATTAAAGATTTAATCCATGCAAGCAAAGCATGATCAAGCCGGAGCCAATGGAGGTATTTCGGATTGACTGAAGTCTTGGTTTTTGTTGAATCATCAGGATCTTGTTCAACAATAAACTCTGATGGATAGCTGATGGAGCCGGTTACAAAGCCTTCCAAGTTGCTGCTGATTATTGCAGGGAGTATTTGTGCTCTGCAAATCATGAAATTGGTTTGTTCAAGCTTAAAAGGAAAATTATAGTTTGGTAAATTAACTTGGCTTAGTTGAGGAATCACTGATGAATTCGAAAAGGAGATTGCCATGACGTTAGTCATTGGCTCTGATATCATGAAAGATTTAACACATCAAATATGATTCAGAACTAAATATTACCGTATATTGATAAAAGTGTTTTATAATACATGACTAACAATATCTAGATGACTTTACATGAGATAAAGATGAGAAGTAGAGATAGAAGATATCAACAGTTAGGACTCTAGCTATCTATATACATATAACAACCGGATTAGGTTTATCATATATTTAATATTCTTTCAGGGAACAACCCAATGATTAAAACCATTTTCTCTTTCAAATTAATTGATTATCAGAAATTTTTAAAAATTAAAAAAACTATATATATTTTTTTCTCAATCTACAAACAACATTAAAAAATGATTACTTGATTAATGAAAAAATTAGTTCATTTTTATTTTTATTTTTTTAAAATTTTGTTAACCAATTGAAGAGTCCACTTGACAATTGGACTAGTTTATGTGAAATAAATTGTAAATTAAAAGTTTAATATGAAAAAATTTAAAGTAAAAGCTTAATATACAATCTGGCTAAAATACATTGTACTAAAATGTAATTAAACCTATTTTATATATAACAATTAGGCTTGATAACGTGTCATGTTGAACCGTATTCGTGTTAAATTTTTTTCATCCAAACCCAACCCATTAAGTATTCGTGTTGAACTGTGTTCATGTCATGTTTAATTCGTTTATATTAGGCCTAAATATATTTGTTCTATTTTTTAACTTAAATTAATACATATTCAAATGATATGATAAACATCTTTAAAAAATATTAGCATACTAAAATTTAATATAATTAATAACTGTGAATTCAAAATATATAAAATATTATTAATTAAAGCTATATTAAATATTTTATCGTGGCTAAAAAAAGAAATATGCATTATGATTATTAATTTAAAAAATTCAAAATATTATAAACCAAACTAAAATTGTACATCCAATATAAGTAATAAAAAAAAATTTAAAACAAAATATCAGTACATAAATAGATATAAGAATGGTCACTTTCCAATGAAATAAAAAAAATATAAATTTAATAGTTTCCTAAAAAAATAAATAAATAATGTAAAAAGTTAGCTAAAACAAAATAATTAAATTAATATTTTTCTTATCGTGACATATATTGTTAATATTTTTCTTTTATCGTGTGACACTGATATCAACTCAATCTGATATCGCGGATCTAAACTTGCAAATTATTGTGTCATATTGTGCCGTGTTAACATGTCGTGTAGCATTTTGCCAGACTTAATAATAATAGTTACCATAAATTGTAGCTAATACTATTCATCACTATATATATCAGTTATTCTTTCATTCGGGATTTATGATTTGGGATTGTACGAGATTTATCACTAATAATATGTTATTAGTGATAAATTTAAAATTATCGACACTGATTATTAATTTTAGAGACAATATTTTAATATTTGTCATTAAAAATACTTCTAGTGACAATTTTAAATTTAATAAAATAAAAATATTTTAATCGTGGAAGTATAATATATATATATATATATATATATATATATTATATGCATGGTAAACAGACACTAATGTAAAATGTTCCATTACAAACATCATATGAATATCACAGAGAGAAGATATATAATTGAGCTGTTGCCTTTCATATCTTAGTTTCCCAAACAATATTAATTATTGTGTTCTTCAATTACAAACGAATGAAAAAATTTAATGAGAACTGATTAACGAAAAATAAATCGATTTACATATACAATGTAGTCGTTTTTGATTGAGCAACGTTAGCTTCTTATGTTGCCCCATTAATGTCCAGTTTTATGTAATATACAAAATATTTTATCACGGCGACCATCAGACAAGATAAGCTGTCCTGTCCCAGGTGCCCCTGTAGAATATGATCCACATAGTCCAATTCATTATCCATATTATAATGTATGGGATTGACTACCTCCACTCTAATATCCTTTTAACTCAATAGTTATCAGTGCATCAAACGTTTTTCACATCCTTCAATTTTATGATAGTTTTTTCTGCCCCACCTCCAAACTTAATCAGATTCAACCCTACTTACAAATTTAGACGTTTGATTAATATTTTAGGGTGGAACTCCAAACTTTAACATTCTCTTTGTCAATCAGAGCAGTTTATGGTAGAAGAGAAGACAACAAAACTGATAAAGAGCTTATGGTAGCTTCTGATGATGCAATCATTTTGCCTGTTTTATCCAGCGTTTGCTTTATTTTTTCTTTTAATTCAATTTAATTCCCAGTAACATTTCTCCTACTAGTTTTGTTGTCTTCTCTTCTATCATTGCGAATCAGCAAATTAACAGAAGACCAGCTTGGAACCCCCAATCAAAATTTGTATGATAGTTATGCTAGTTCTACATAATCCCATTTAACTACTATTATTAATTAATTAATATCCTACAAATATTGCTAATGAATATTTACCAAAATATATATATATATATATATTGCTAATGAATAAAAAGTGGGTAAGTCTCCGATTAGAACAATATAACATACAAGCCCGTCAATCAATTCAAGAAAAAAAAAAGGAAAAAAGAAAAGGGATGCACATAATGGTATTTGATATTCCTAATCCATGTGCAATATATCAAGTTTACCAAAAACATGTGCAATATATCAAAGAGAGGAATAATCATCTTTGCTAATATATTGGTAAGCTTTGAACGATTGATCTAGTGGGTCCCACAATATTTTGTGGTGGATTACTCTTTTCTTATTTATTTAATTTTTTTTTTAAATACCAATGGGTTTCATCATTTAAATTACGTCTGTTAATACACAGGAGCCATATAAAAATCCATATATGTTCGTAAACTTTTCATGAAATCCTTACCATATCAAATTACAGACAAAAAAAAATGTGAATTTTTATTCAATTTCAATAGTACTATTTATCACACTCTTTATTTTTTATTTTTCAATAAATAATCAATGCATAACATTAATATATAAAATATATAACCAACAAAGTAATTTTATATGTATAAAAAAATATATAAAATTACATATAATTATAGTTGTGTATTGAAAATTGCACAACAATAAATAAAATGCATTAAAAGTTATATATAGAAAGTGAGCTTGGCTCTCCAAATGTAGAGAGCCAAGTTTCATTTTCTATTTTAACTTTTCATTTTAGAAAACCTATTGGAGTACCATAATATTTGATTACTTTTTAAATAGAAAAATTAAAATTTTTAAAAAGTGCATTGAAAATGCTCTTACTCAATGAAACCATGAATAAAAAGCTTCTTCAATTCAAGAATAAGAATAAACTTTTGAATGATATTTTTAGGTGATGAAACCGAGCTGAAGTGTTTTAGTTGCTACCATTTTTGTTGTTTTTTTGTTCTAATTTGATAATGTTATTGTTCCGCAAGAAAAAGAATGTTATTTAATTCTACCAAAACCAAATTTCCTCTGTAAAAACCTAAGCCAAAAGCAAAAGCAAAAATATATTTCAAACTTTTTAATTTAAATATTTATGTGTATTATTGATTTTTTTTTCAATTATGATTTGTTATGTAAATATGCAGATTACATAACTAAATAAATTCGTATCCGGGGTTTGCCACTTTTTATATATTTTTTCAATTTGATTCAAAATCTTTTAGTCTCACCATATGTTTTTCTGGGACTATAAATATGGACAGAAAAATGGTGTTTTTTTATGGGTTAATTTCATCTAAATCTTCTAACCTTTAGCTTAATTATAGTGTGCTCCCTCACACTTTAACAATTACAATTTCCTTTTCTATTATTAAAGAATTTCCGTTACATTTAATTGAAAAAAAAGATAATATTGTCATTTTATAGATTAAAAGTGTACACTTTGGAAGAGGTTGATCCGGTACAACTTAAAACATCTTTAATAAAATGTGAATTTTTAAAATTAACATATTACATAAGTAAATATAAATATTGTTTTAAAAAATGCACTCCAATGGTAATGTTTAAAATGAATGTCGAATTGATATGCCATAAACATTGTCAATGATAATGTTTACTTCTGCAGACTCTGACATACATTGTAAAGTTTTCTAAACAGTAAATTTACTTTAAAAATCTAATTTGTTCAAAAACTAAAAATACTTAATAAAATATATAATTAATTAATAACCATAGATAGTCTCTGTGCACATTATTATTAGAGAACGATTTTTGAATTAAATGTGCATTTATGAAACATAAATTTAGATAATACCTATTTTTATGCCACATATATAGCAATCCACATTCTCCATTGGAGATGCTTTTAGTCTCTCGGTAGAGTCTGTAGGTGAGAAGAATTCCTCATACCATCATCATCAATAAAACCCACTTCCCAATGTCTAAAATTCTGCTTAAACTTGTGTTTGGAGAGAGTCGGAAGAGGTTGCAACTCCGATGAGCCCAATCCATGGTATGAAGAGGCAGACACACCAACTAACTGTTTGGACCATATATTAATTTTTCCAAATTAATATATTAATTTAGAATATTATATTGGAGGTGGATAAAATGCAATTGTCCCACATTATTTTGGACCATTTTACTGTTTGGTTGTAAAATGCAATCAACACACAATCAGCAACATAGTCTACTTAGTTTCTCGTTGCAATTTACTTTTAGTAGTCAAGTGTTCTTAGTTAAATTTTTTATTTAAAAGTCCTTTGATCTTAAAGATATTTGTAACCTTTTAATTATTTTGTTCTCAATAATTAATACAAACGTTTGAGTAGTTTGATTTAATTGGCCCATATTTTATTTTTTTGAACTGTTATAAGTTTGAAGTGGCATGCTTGTGCACTAGAAAATGACTGATTGTTGTGATTTATCCCAACAAATCTTTTGGCACGCCCGGTGGGACTTAATTTTTTGATTGAGAAAATGGTACAGACTCATTCAAAGAATCAGAAATCTAACACCGACGGCAACATTAGCAGCTGAAACGTGTCACATGAAGATGGTCAGAAGGTGGATGTCAACATGACTCCAGACACGACAGAGATGTCCACCAAGGATTTGATCCGTGAACTTTCCCCAGGAGTTGAGGGAGAATCACCAGAAGATGGAGACATTCCAGGAGACCCAGCAGCAAATGTTGCAAGGAATCATGAATTGCTACGCTAGCAGACGCAGATGACCCAAGCTGCATCGAATGGCCCGACTCACGGCCAGGAGGAACAACAGGTGCAGGCCTTTCAGGCTATACCTAATGGAAACACAACAAGGACTAGGTCTAATAGAAAAGATGTAAATGTTATGCTTGAACGACAGGTCCAACCTTATATTCCCCCACCAGCTAGGAACAATGTTCAAGCTAGGGGGCATACTGACAACCTAGGCTAGAATGTGAGGGATGTTCAGGAATAACATATGACACAAGCTTTCTCGGCTATACTAACGTACATGGAAAGAGAGCATATGTCTAGCCATATGTTAACCTGCCAGCTTGGAACAAGATTCATGGTGGGGGCATGTGGAGCACTTTGCACCAAATTGTAGAAATGGACACTATTAGGCTTATGCATATCAGGCAAATTTCCACACCCCGGCACGTAGAAATGTACAAAACTGGATGAACCACGGCCAGGGCATAGATTGGGAAGCCGTCGAGACCATCAGCTAAGAGATCATGGGTCTTGCATTAAGAAGAATTGGGCGCCCATTTTATAGGAGGCCTTACCCCAATGCTATTGGCCAAATTGAATTTCCTAGGGGATTCAGGTTTCCTGACTTCACTCTCTTTTCTGGCGAAGAAAGACAGTCTACCGTGGAACACATAGGCCACTTCACCATCTAGTGCGAAGAAGCAGCGGCCAATGATTTTCTAAAGCTGCAACTGTTTGCAATTTTTTTGACAAGTCCAGCTTTCACGTGGTACATCAATTTACAGCCAAACTCGATCCATAGCTGGCAAGAATTGGAGCAGAAGTTCCACGAGCAATTCTACAAGATTGAGCCAGAGATATCCATGGCTGACTTATCAAGTCTGCGACAGATGGATGGAGAGTCAGTGCAGTTATTTATAACTCGATTCAAAAAGACGAAGATCAGATGTCACTTGGACATTTCGGAAATGAAGTTCATCAAATTAGAACAGGGCAAATTGAGCTACAAACTCCAAAAGAAGTTTGAAGGGACAAAGTTCCATGACTTGTTCAAGTTAATCTCTCTAGCCACTCGGTATGAAGGCATTTTGAGGGAGAATTACCAGAGGAAGAACTTGTTCAGAGGGTTATACTACAAGGACCCAAATACTAAAATTCACTTAGTGGAGGTTGATGATCAAGAAAACGTAGATGGAACAGTTGAAGTGGATGCAGCAGAGGTAGTAGCCACACATCCATAAGTTTTGCAAAGCTCTTGCCAGACCAATAAGGAGCAAGAAAGTTCCACAGCTGGTAATGGACACGAGAATGAATCAGGTCGAACTAAAAAATGTTTGCAGTTTTGACATCTTCAAAGCTGACTAGATCTTTGACCATTTGCTGGCCGACAAGGTAATTAAACTACCTCACATCCATATTTTATCTACAGTTGCAGAGATGAAGAATAAGCCATATTGCAAATGGTATGGCATATGGTCGCATCAGACTATCAATTGCGTAGTCTTAAGGAACACTATCCAAACATTGATCGACAATAAGACACTAAAGTTCCCAGAGGAAGGGAAAGATATAATGGAAGTGGATAGTAATCCTTTCCCATCGACTGAAGCAAATATGGTTTCGGCCAATATTTCAGACTTGACAAGACCTAAAGTTAGAGTGGATCTGTGACAAACGTCATTCGGAAGAGTTTGGAAGAGAGATGTAAAGCTTAGAAGAAAGTATTCGGCCGAAAAGTTCAAGTCTCCTTCTAAGGTGCTTTGTACTCGGTGTAAGCATAAGGTTGAGGAAAGAGAGATGAGGCGTCCGATGAGGAATCAGAAACTCAACATGAGAAAGCCACCACTGGAAAATCACAACCAAAATTATGTTTTTCTACGTCTGGGACTGAAGTTGCAAAATGGATAAGTGAAGGTGAATGATCGACACCATGAGGGGCAAGGTGAGCCCAACCTCCAAGTCACTTTTTCCAGAAACTATCTGACAAGATTGGTTTTTCAGAGAATCGAGAAGTCCAGGACTTTCAGGCCACCAATTACAGAGATAAACCATTGGTACCGTGTAGGATATAAGTTTCTTCAACCACCTACCAAAACTCAAAAGAGGCGGATGCAACGCCAGCATCCCAAAGCAAATAGAATGGCTGAGGAAGCAAAGGCTGGTGAGAAGGCCATCAAAAAATGGCCTATAACGACAGCTCGACCAAAAAACAAAAAGGATGATAATGTATTGAAGGAATTGAAGTCACACCTCTGTAAAATCTGAAGAAGTTGGTTGTAGCTCCAGCTCAAAACGCCATCACCTTATCTAAATTTTTAGCACCAAAGAAGCGGCTTAATGTTTGGGTCAAAAAGCAAAGCGCTTAGATGATATCATGTTTGAAGGACTTGGATGAGCATATAATGGAAAAAAATATGGTAGTATCCTCAACTAACAAAGCCTTAACGATTAAGTTCGGAGCTATGGATGAGGTAGCCATCAACATGGTAGCTATTTTGCCGCTGACATTCGAAGCTCATCTAAACTAGGCAAGTGTGATGGAATAAGATGTTGTCGAGACAAGAGATGTCAGGACAAAAATTGCAGAAGGGTCCAAGTCTTCAATAGAGGAGCCAGGTCATTCTAGCTCTTAATAGATAGTGTTTGAAAAGCCGACCGAAGGGATTGCACAACATTTGAAGCCTCTTTACATCAACGCTCATTTCAATGGAGTACCTATAAATAAGGTTTTAGTTGAAAATGGAGCAGCGGTAAATATCTTGCAAGTTTCCATGTTAGCTAAACTTTGTAAAAGTGAACGTGATCTTGTCCCAACTGAAATGATAGTCAGTAACTTCTAAGGAAAGGTTACTAAGGCAAAATGAGTTTTTCCCGTGGAGATTACCATGGGGGAAAAATCTATCATGACTGCATTCTTTGTGGTAGAGTCTATATCCAGTTACAATGCATTATTGGGAAGAGATTTGATTCATGCAAGCTTGTGTGTACCCTCCTCGTTACACTAGGCTTTATGGTTTTGGAACAATGAAAATGTTGAAGTGGTTCAGGCTGGTAGCTGGCCTTTCTTAGTTAGCACTAATGCGGTTGAGGCACTACAAAAAAAATGGGGGTTTTGTGACCGGATCAAATTTGTCACAAGGTATGGTATATGTGACTGAATCGTCGCTAAAACCACTTTATGTGACAGATTAGTATCCGTCACACTTCCGTCGCAATAGCCACGACACAAAAGGGTTTCCGTGATGGAATACTGTTCCTCGTAACAGAAACTGCCTTTATGTGACGGCATTACTTGGTCACAAATATTAATGGAAGTTTTGACATTCCGGCGAGTCACCGCCGGCAGTGCTTCTGTGACGAAATTTGGTCCATCACAATAAAATATATGTGATGGTCTTGTGACGGTAAACCGTCACATTAAACATACTGTGACGATCTATATACCGTCACTTGTGAAAACAATGAAATATTGCAATGATTTCGTGACCAATATGAACCATCACAATATAACATTTGTGACGGTAGACCGTCACATTAAACGTACTGTGACAATCTATATACCGTCACAATAGGCATTTATTTTTTTTTTCCAGCTACAGTTTTTCAATTATTTTTTATTTCAGTTATTTTTTATTCACCCATTTAAATGTTAATATTGTCTCTTCCATTCAAACACAGACCATTGAATATGATCAGTAAGTAGTATAATTCAAATAGAATAAGTAGTCAAACAACACTGTAAAATTCATTTAACATTAAAACATTTGATATAAAGTGTTCAAAAACTATTCACTAAACACTTGTCATGTTACATGCTTCATTGAAAAAAGTTTCCAATACATCACACTACCATGTTCCCTAAAAAAATAACCATCTACATACCAAAACAGCATATGTTGAAATTGTGTTCAAATTTCACAACATGCTTCTCGTGAAAGGCTATTAACTTCTTGTGATTGGCTTCGGCTTACAAGGAGGCTCATAAAACGATCTAGCTGCCTAAGTTTTGTAAGATAAGTTATCCCTTCTGAGATATCCAGCCTAGAAAATCATCACAAAAAATGGGTAAGAATATGTATTTTCAAAAGAAAAAGATGCATGTCCAAATATATGAGATCTTCTTTCTCCTCTACTCCCAAACATGGCAAACACCACCTTACAAGATCATATTAAAGTTAACAATAACATATATATAAAAAAAGGAGAGAGAGAGAGAGAGTTAAAAAAAACTAACCCAGTTGCAATCCAACAAGTAATGGAATCCACAATGTACCCTGTCAGGGCAATCCATACTTGCAAAGATGCCTGCAGCATCAATGTGCTCCCTGCATTCTAAAACTTCACTAGATTCAGTATGGTCCCTACAATAGGTGCCAATGGCTACACATCATGCTACAAGCTAACTCTAAGATGATTACAAGGGAAGAAGAGAAAGGGAGAAAAATACAATAAAAAAGTAAAGAATAACAAGCAATTAAAAAGAATATGTGAAAAAAAAATGAATTAAAGGATCATATAAGGTGACGAAACATTCTTTTTAATAACAAGCAATTAAAAAGACACAAAGAAACGTTCTTCCTAAGCACATCTTTTTCCTCTCCAGTATTAACTTTCTATTCACTCCTTTTTTTCTTTCAACTGTGAAATTAAATTAAGTTACAAACTAATAATAAAATTCATCACCGTGAAGCAAGTTACACACCTGCACATATATACACAAGAAGTGGCAGTAAATTACAATATAGCAAGTAGAATTTTTATTCCTATATCTGAGACTGGTAATTCCAAATGCACAGTGTTCCTGAATATAAACTTGACAAAATCCTACAAAGATAATTGTAATTCAACACGTCATTAAAATCAACCCTAGCAACATATTTCTATGTGCTTCCAATGTGTTTCATCAATCATTTTAACTATAATATATAGAATTGCTCTTCTAATCGAGATAAAATGTAATAATATTCTATTTCTACCATCATATATTAAAGGACAGAAAATCATAGCATTACCAATATCTACAATCAACGAAGTGAAATGAAGCTTAAGGAAATAAACAATACCTTGATTTCAAGTCTGAGAGGCTGTTAACACGTTACAAAATTAAACATTTTTAATCAGTGACACATAAAAAAAAAAAAAAAAAACCAAATCTTTATAAAGGTAGCAAGATCCACTGGTTCTAATACTTCTCACCAATCTTTGATAGCCACTTTCAGTTAAGTCCAAATAAAGATAGTAAAACATATAAACAAAACTTAAAAGGAAATATTTCAACCTAAATTCAAATATACTATATTACAACAATCACACCTACAACAATCACACTTTCTCAAAAATTCAACAATTCCCAATTACCCAATTTTAATATGCAAATTATATGTCAAAACTGAAGCTTGAGGAGTGTAAGAAACAACAATCAACTTGCCTTGCACAATTGCCACCGGTGATGGCTGGAAAATGACCGGAAGCTCGCAACCGAACCTCACCTCTTTGTACCGCTCAATTGAAGGGGATTTGGGCAAAAATATTGGTGGATTCAAACTCAGGAGGTCCGAAATAATGGGAAAGAACCAAGCTCGCAGCCGGAATCCACCGAAAATACGGTGACCAGAGGAGGCATGGGTTCGCCAGATTTTTCACGAATTCCGGCCATCCACAAGGTTTCACGGCCAGATCCTGGTATGGGGTGATAGAGGAGGACATGAGAAACCTTTTTCAGGCGATAGGTTGGCCAATTTCTCGCCGGACTTTGACAATCGCAAACAAGAGGCTCACCGAATTTNGAATCCACCAAAAATACGGTGACCAGAGGAGGCACGGGTTCGCCAGATTTTTCACGAATTCCGGCCATCCACAAGGTTTCACGGCCAGATCCTGGTATGGGGTGATAGAGGAGGACATGAGAAACCTTTTTCAGGCGATAGGTTGGCCAATTTCTCGCCGGACTTCGACAATCGCAAACAAGAGGCTCACCGGATTTCTCAAATTTTCCAACTATCTGGGAGTCTCCACGGGCAGCCCCCGGTACCATCGGTAATAGGAGACCATCGGCTCCAAGTTCCATGTTGTAGCCGTTTTGTTCTGGTCGGAAACGGAGCCGTTGCCGGCGAAGGAAGAGAGGCGCGGGGTTGGCGAGAGTGACGCGAGGGAGAGGGGTTTCGTCCTCCAAAATCTAGACCCTTCTGGAAATTTAAAATGAAGGAGACAAGGGCAATTTTGTAATTTTAGGGGATTTTCTAAAAAATTACTAAAATGCCCAAACACTATTTTGACCATAACTTCACGGTTTTAGCTTCGAATTGAGTGTACTACCAGTCTACGAACTCGTATTGACGAGCTCTACGCATTGGTACCAAAGTCAAAACAACCTAAAAACCACAGAAAAAAATCAACCCCGGGCCCACTTACGGTCAACCCGGTCAACTTGGTCCAATTTGGAAATTTTTTAATATTTTTCTGGGATGACGTGTTACACGATATCAACCAGATCTAAGATATATAAAAAATGAACAGCATTTTGTGGACAAATACAGATCATATAAACTCACCATTTTCGCAGATGGCAGTTGAACTCTGAGAACAAAAGGAAGGTGTGCTACAAACAAACAAATTNAACCTTTCTCCCATTCCCACAGCTTTATGAGCATATCATCAGATGATGAGATTACATATGAGAGTGTAGGAAATCAAATGTTTTGAGCTATCTAGAGGGAAAAAGGCTAAAATCTAAGCTTCCCAGTGCCTTTTAAAGGTCCGAATCCTTTGGAGATTCAATAGATTGAAGTTGGGTGGGTAGAAATTTAAGAAGAAAATTTTATCTCTTCTATCCCTCTCACTTTCGGCCTCCACAAGCAAAACAGAGATTTGCTGGCCCCTGCACATATAAGCAGAAGAAATTGATCTTAATTTTTTATAAGTGTTAAATATATTTAAAATAAAAAAAATTAAGAAATAAATTTAGCAATTGTGACACAAATATTTAAAATTCCGTCACAGTTATGTAATTGTATGGGAGTGAAATTTCCCTCCAAAATTTTCCGATCAAAATCTAAACCTTTATTTGAATTTTAAGTGTAATTGTGACAGAATGACCGTCACAATTAACAAAATATCCAAATGTGACGGATATAACACTATCACAGAATCATTGTAAATTTTTTTTTTCATGAAATCTGTGACAATATTTGTAGTTTTCGTTACAGATGAACTCAATAAATTTAAATTTTTTTCCCCCGCAAGGATTTAGCCCCACTATTCAGTTGAATTTGTAACGGGAAAAAATGCGTGACATTTACCCTAAAATAAATTAAAAATTTGATAGCCGTTGGTAAGTCCGACACTATTAACACCTTTATGTGACGGGTTAGTTACTGTCACAAGGATTTCCATCACAAAACCCCCTTTTTTTGTAGTGAGGCTTGGTACTATGAAGATGAAGTTGGTATTGTCCAATTTTTTGGCAACAACAAACATGGCTGTCTTGCAGAGGTTATGGCTTGGAAGGATATCAGAGTGCTTCGCAAGATAGCAAATGATGTATACAATGAGTTGGCTCGACCAACGATTGCCAAGATATCAGAGCTGAACACAAAAAGTTTCAAATAAATGTACACCGTAATGAAGAAGAGAAAACAATGGCGGTCCATACCACTATCAGAAAACTTTTGGCATACCTGGCAGAAAAGAAGTTGGAAAATAATTCGGCCATTGATTTGGTTGAATGTATCATGGAAGATGACTCTGGGGTTGAATTAGAATTCATCTTTGATGATATCCAACTGGCACCGAAGAAAAGGGACGACTCCATGGCCGAGGTTCAGGACCCATTGCTAGAAGTAAACTTGGGAACTGATGAGGATCCTCGACTAACATTTATAAGTAGCCTTTTAGAGATTGAGCTGCAGGCCAAAATCATTGAGCTTTTAAAGAAGTTCAAAGATTGTTTCACTTGGAATTACCATGAGATGCCTAGTTTAGATAGAAAGTTGGTGGAACATAGTCTACCAATTAAAGAAAGATTTCGGCCATTTAAGCAACCACCAAGGAGAATGCCGCCAGAGGTCATACTCAAGGTGAATGAGAAAATCGAAAGATTAGTCAAAGTCGGCTTCATCTGAACGGCTATGTAGAATGATTGGCCAATATAGTCCCAGTTGCGAAGAAGAATGGTAAACTTAGAATATGCATTGACTTCCAGAATTTGAACTTAGCTAAGCCCAAAGATGAATATCCGATGCCAATAGCTGATTTACTTGTAGATGGGGCAGCTAAGCATGGGATTCTTTCTTTCATGGACGGACACTCCAAATATAACCAGATTTTCATTTCAGAATATGATGTTTCCAAGACTGCTTTTAAATGTCCTGGTGCAATTGGAACGTTCGAATGGGTCTTCATGCCTTTTGGTTTAAAGATTGCAAGAGCCACTTATCAGAGAGCGATGAATTCAATTGTCCATGACATGATTGGATGCCTTTTAGAAGTTTATATTGATGATGTCATGGTGAAATAGAATGTTCGACGAGGTCATGTGGCTGACTTGAGAAAGGCGTTTGAGCAAATGAGGAAACATAAGCTGAAGATGAACCCTCAAAAATGTGCATTTAGAGTCTCGGCGGGAAATTTTCTAGGTTTCCTAGTTCATTAGAGAGGCATCGAAGTTGATAATAATAAAGCTCGGGCGATCATAGAGGCCAAACGTCTTCAGAATAAGAAGGAATTGCAGAGCCTTATTGGGAAGATCAATTTCCATAAGAGATTCACTTCAAACTCGTCTGGAAAAATTCAAGCTTTTTTCAACTTTGTTGAAGCTAAAAGATGAAGATGAGTTTAGATGGAAGAGTCATCATCAGGAAGCATTTGACCACATCAAAGAGTATATGGCCAATCCACCAGTTATTATGCCTCCGCGTAAAGATAACGGCTCAAACTTTATATCTTGATTGCAGAAAACTCTGTCGGATATTTGGTAGCTCAGGACAATGAACTTGGAAAGGAACATGTAATGTATTATTTGAGCAGATTCCTCACATCAAACGAGCTAAAGTACTCTCCAATTGAGAAATTATGTTTAGCATTGTATTTTGCAGCAACGAAGTTACGGCATTATATATTGCCAACTATAGTAATCATCATCTCCCATACTGACCTTATCAAATACATGCTGCCAAAGCCTATCATCAAGGGACGAATTGGGAAGTGGACAATAGCTTTGTCAGAATTCTCCTTCAAACATGTGTTTCAAAAAGAGATGAAAGGCCAGGCCTTAGCAAATTTCTTCGCTGACCATCCTTATTTGAAAGTAGAAAGAGAGAGAGAGATCTGATAGAGATAACTTCAATTTCTCTTACACCATGGAAGTTAAGTTTTGACGGATCAAGAACACTTACTTGGGCAAGAATGGGGATCGTCATTGAGTCTCCAATGGGGCAATAGATGAAATTTTCCTTCTAGCTTACTTTTGATTGTTCAAACAATGAAGCCGAGTATGAAGCATTGATCATTTATTTGGAAATCTTGAAGGAGATGGGGGCATCTACAGTTGAAATAATAGGCGATTCACTTTTGGCTTTGAAGCAGTTGACATGTGAGTATCAATGTCGTAGTTAGACTTTATCACCATATTACATGGTAGCTAATCAGTTGGTCCAAAGTTTTGACGATGTGGTATTTTGGCATATTCCTAGAGAATTGAATTGAGAGGCAAATGAGATGGCCCATATTGCTTCAGGAGTTCATATGCCAGAAGAGTTGACGGAGATGATCATCAACATACAAAATATGGATCTTTTATCATTACAAGAGAGGAATATGACAGGAGACATCTTTTGTATAGAGGTTGATGAAAATGATTGGAGATTTCTGTTGGTGAAGTACTTGGAGAATCCAAGCGGGAAAATTGAAAAGAAAATTTGGCTGAGAGCGGTTAAGTACATCTTATTTGATAAAGAAGAGTACAAAAAAGGACAAGATTACTTGCTTTTTAAGTGTTTGGGCAAACATGAAGCAATGCTAGTGATGGCTGAAGTGCATGAATATATTTGTGGAGAACACTAGGCTGGAACAAAAATGAGGTGGTTAATCAAAAGACATGGCTATTATTGGCCAACTATCTTATCAAATTGCATCAAGTACGCTAAAAGTTGTACAGCTTATCTACGGCACAGTCCAGTGCAGCATATTCCAGCTGTACCTCTCAACCCCATAATCAAGTTGTGGCCATTCTGAGGGTGGGCTATGAATTTTATTGGAAAAGTGTACCCTCCATCTAGCAAACAACACATATTTATCATCATCACCACTGATTACTTTAGTAAATGAGTTGAAGCACGGTCGATGAAGTTAGTAAATCAAGTTGATGTAATCAAATTCATCAAGGAAGACATAATCCTCAGATTCAGAATACCAGAATCCATCACCGCTGATCGTGGAATTGTATTTATTGGTGAAGCGGTGGAATCATTTGCCAAAGAATATGGGATAAAGTTAACCCATTTGACCCCATATTTTGCCCAAGCTAATGGTAAGGCTGAAGCAACGAATAAAGTTTTGAAGGGGATTCTTGAATAGATGGTGGATGACAATTTGAGAGAATGGCATGACTTGTTGTCAGAAACACTTTGGGTGTACAGAATGTCAAATAGGTGAGGAACCGGCACAACGCTGTTTGCCTTAACATATGGGCATGATGCAGATTTGCCAATGGAGGAAATAGTGAAATATTTACGTGTAGCTCAACAATACAATCTTACCCTAGCTAAATACACTAAGGCCATGATTCAAGAAATAGAAGAACTTGATGAATTGAGATTGGCAACTTTAGATCACCTCCAAATATAGAAGATAGCTGTGGCACGTGCATACAACAAAATAGACTGCTTCAAAAGTTTCGGCGAAGGGGACCTAGTATGGAAGGCGGTACTACCTATTGGATCAAAAGATCCAAGATATGGAAAGTGATCTCCTAACTGTGAAGGACCTTTCACTATTGTTAGAATAGTAGGAAAATGTGCATATCAACTCCAAGAGGTAGATTGATCAAAACATTCTAACCCGATCAATGGTCGCTTTTTGAAAAAGTATTATCCGACCAGCTGGGCAGCCCGAGAAACACCAGAAAATAGAGATACTTAGTTGAACAAGGGTTAAATTCATTTACATGTAATGTTGTTTGATAAGTCAATAAAGATAGGCTGAGTTTTTTTTTCATGGCCATTTACTAGAAACTATTCATTCTGTTTATTAGCTGGCCAATTTAGGCTGCTAGCTATTTCTTTGTTCCTTTGTTGAGTCCGAGTAACTTAGGCTGAAGTAAAATGTTATATTTCTTTTCTTTAACTTAAACTTAACATAAGTGTGACATATTTAAGCCCGAGGCCTAAAGTACACGGCCAGTTTCTAAAAATAAATGTAATTAATTCACCAAGGCAATACTTGAAGCCAAATAATATCTATCATTCAAAACAAGCAGATGAATATAAAAAAAAAAAAAAAAAGATTTCCAAACTAAACTATTTGTCTCTAAACACTTCATAAGAAATTTTCTTCAAACTATCCCAGGATGTATTGCAGCACTGAATTATCTCTCCGGCTTGTGATTTCTTGCTCCTAGCCACTTTAGTTTCTTCTTTGGTGCTAACAAGTTTCTCTCAGATAGAATGAGCATGGGTATACAATTGCTTGGCGAGATCAACTCTTTCTTTAAAGTTAGCCTCTGCAATTGATAACCTTTCTTTCAACCCTTTGATTTCAATTGCTAAAGCAGTGGCTTCTTTTTTCTCCGCCGAATGGTCAGCATGCAACGAGGTGAAGTTAGCTTGGAAGTTAGAAAATGAAGTAAAAATTGTCTCAGCCTCGTCGATATCACATCTTACAGACAAGAAAGAGTCCACATCTTGATCAAAAGAAGCATGAAATTCAGCAGCACAAGAACAGAGATTATCATCAAGTAATGAAGTTTTGCCAAGAATTTCAAACGATGTGAGTAGTTGGCCTCGAACATCATCTTTGGTAAGGACATCAAATCCTCTGTCAAAGAAGCCGCTTACATAGTCTAGTGGTCGCTGGACTGTATCAGTCTCAGTATCATCTGAATCGGCCTCGATGATGGTTGGAATTACTATGATTGGAGTAGGAGGGACTGGTTCAAGTAACTCTTCAATATCAACAAAAGTATCATCTCCAAGATCAAGCTCGTTCAGAAATGTTATATTTTCCTTTGTTATAGATGATAAGTCTAAGCTACCTTCTACAAAACAACATGGAATGTTAGGAAAAAGAGTACCTTGGAGCTGTTCTTTAGATGATCCTCTATGATGGAAGGAGATGCGTTAAGCACCGAAATCACCTCAGAATGTGTGATCAAAGGAAAAGATGAGTGATTGCCCAAAGGTCGATCGACCTATCATAATTCAAAAGAAATTTGGTGAAACAAACTGGCATGCACAGTTAGAAGAATAAATTGAAGGTGGTGTACCTCTTTTGTAACAACATCAGGGCATATATCTTTTGCTGGAGACAAGTCACCAGAAGGAGACAATGCAATGGCCCTTTGGTCCTTAGAGGCGTGGTGTGGGTTTTCCTAGTTCGGACTGACAGATATATCCCATCTTTTCTGTTTCTTAGAAGAAGTCTCATCAACAAACAATATAGGTGATTATGCGAAAGAGAGTCTAAGAATGTTAACCTAAATACATTGAGCAAGAACTAGTTCTGCATAAGGTACTTACCATCATTTGGGGTCTGGAATGGAGAAAAAGGCATTGACAAATCAGTTGGAAGTAAAGAACAGCCATAAGAAGCTTCGGTAGTAGGGTCCTGTTTGAAGTAAACACGTACGGCTACATCTTTGGCAGGGCACCTAAAAATGGAGTGGGTAATTTTATCCCACCATTTGTCAAAGTGTCAAGTCACATAGGGATTGCAAATGAAAGGAATGTACTTGAAGGAATGGCTAGATCATTTGAATGCAACATTGCATTTTTTAGATTTGTCAGTGGTAGAAAATGATGGTTGATGTATGGAGTATTGATTGCATGAAGACACCCACAACACATGGATAGCCTGACAAAGACCAAATTGTCGAGCAACAAAGTTCGAACAGTAAACTTCCACGCCACACATATTAGATTTAAACCTTTGGCCAAAAGGAAGATCTCAGTTGAGTAATATGCTAGACAAATGGTTTTTAGTGATTTCATCTGTGGAAGGTTATCTTTTACACCGGGATTAAGTTTAAGTGCAGAGTCCAACTAGGGAGTGAGGAATAAATATTTGGTTAGCTCAGAAAATGATTTTGGAGCTGTGCGACTGGTGGAGTAGAAAAAGTCAAAACAAGCTGTGGTTGAATAACCCGACAAGCCCCTATGTAGAATTTGATGTCCCAGAAGTATATTGGGCCTGTAGGTTGTGAAATAAGGCCTCTTCTTTGGGAAATAAGCATGGAGCCAAAGCTGTAATATCCAAAGAGGGTCGGAGTGGTAAGGATCCATATATGATTTGACGACATTGTTTATTCCACGGTATAGATGGCCAAGAATGAGCAATCCAAATGCATACGGTGAGCCAGATGCAAAAGCCTCAGCTATGTGAATATATCCTTTCATCACCTACACTGAAGCTACGCAAAAGATGTACCTGCACAGCCACATAAGAAGAAATGTGAGATGTTCTTTTTCTGAGAGTGGATCATCCTTTTCACAAAGTGTTTTCAGAAAATAGCTATAAGATGATTCATGCTTTGGGAATTTAATTTCTTTATAGCATGGTAATCCACTGTGATTTGAGGGAATAACTTACAAGAGTTCTCCATGAGGTTTGAGGCTGAGGAGCGTTGCCAAATCCAACAAGGTGGGTGTCATCATTCCAAATCGGAAGTTGAAAGTGTTGGTGACTGAAGACCAAAACCATAATGCAGCGGCTAAAAGACCATTGTTACATGGAATGTTGAGACAAGACAGACGTATCACAGCATAAATTTCAGACTTCCGCCAGATGTCATTGTAATGAGGATCTAAGCGATCAACCCATGAAATCCAATCTGAAGGTGTGACATGCCATGACTTGAAGGCTTTGGCTCTTTCCACTTAGTCCAGTCTAGGGTTTTCGAGGAGAATGGTAAAGCTTTGTCTGGTCAGGTTTGAAATATAGACTCCATTTCTCGAGGCATTTTTTCTTTGAACTGAGGTTCAAGGCTAAATTCTTTAAAAAACGAGTTCCTTTCAATCAAAATCCTATCACCTACAGCATCTTGGGATTGTCTGATGGCGTGTTCAAGTTGTTCCACGTACAGAAGCTTGTTTTGTCAGCAGCCTGCAAATAAAGTCATTTAAGGATTCAGATAAAATGAATTTTTGGCTAACTGTATTAGCAGTTAAAGTCATTCATACACATGGTTGAGACAGTGCATCAAAAACCTCATTATTTTGAGTCTTTCGGCCTCGGTAGGGGTTGGTCCCCATGATTGCAAATTTGAAGCCGAATATCTGTAAATAATTTTTTTTTGTTGAGTTAATTTATATATATATATTTTGTATGATTTTATTTGTGTGGGAGTTATATATAATTGCATGCAGGTTCGGGACATTTTCCACGTCCAGCCGCATGTCCAACCCTTGCTCTCAAGCCCAGCTGCGTCTAGCCGGTGTCAAGCCCGCATGCCAAGACCAGCTGCCTCCATCTGCATCAAATCCAAGCCTCCAAATCAAGCCCAGCGCATACAAGCCTTCCAGCCCAGTCTCCATTTGCGTTAGTCCAGTTCAACTCCAACTCAGCTTCCATCCGCACTCCAGTCAAGCCCGTCCCAGCCTTCATTCGCGCCTGTCCAACTCTTGTCAAGCAGCCATGCCGAAGCACTTGTCTTCAACCCAGGACAAACCCGTGCCCAAGTCTGCATGCCGTATCCGCGCATCCAGTTGCACATCCAAGCCTATGCAACCCGCGCCCAAGCCTTTTGTACCAAGTCCAAGCACAGCCATGCGGAGTCCAAGCCCATGTTCATAGTTTGTCTCCCTCACACGTCCAAAATTTCTTCTCCAAAGCCAACTGCGTCCTCTTCACTGACTGCGTCTCCTTCACCGACTCCATAGGTGTTTATTTTTCTCTAGATCAGTGCCTACGTTTCCTACACCGTTTACTTGTCAGCGTCTGCTCTTTCTTTGTTATTCATTAGAAACAGGACGATATTGTCTCCTCCATCAGGGACTCCAGCACTTGCGTTGGTGATGAAGGAAGTCTGCACCATCGTCTGCGTTTGCATGGTAGAGCATAGGAAAGGAATTGCTCGGGCATCCAAGTTTAATTTGGAGTTGTTGAAGAGAAAAGAAATAAATAAAAAAACCAAGATAACGTGGCAATAGAGTATAAATATATAATGATAAAAAGGGACCCTGGTTGCTTACTCGATGTTGGACGGAGAAGCTTTTTTGCACGAATTTGAAGCTTCTTGCAGTATAAATTTTGCCGATTTAAAAAAAAATAGTTCTTGCAAATATAAAAAAGCTTGCATCAAACAAAAGTTATTGCCTTGTATACAAATGGTATGAAATAAAGAGAGAATATGCAACATGTTAATTCTTGGATATGGATTTGAAAGCTTTGTTTATCAAAGAAACCACAAGAGGAATACAAAAGCTTGTAACAGAGAATGTTTTGTGGGCTTTGGAGAATGGTTTTTGTGGCTAGGGTAAAGGAAAGGAACTTTAAAATCAAAATTGTGAAAGAGCTAGTTTTGGCATGTTTAGTGCTATAAGGTAATATGTGATTTTTACTTTGAGTAGTCAAGTGTTCTTAGTTAAAAATTTTATTTAAAAGCCCTTTGATCTTAAAGACATTTGTAACCTTTTAATTATTTTGTTCTCAATAATTAATAAAAATGTTTGAGTAGTTTGATATAATTGGAGCATATTTTATTTTCTTTAAACTGTTATATGTTTGAAGTAACACGTTCGTGCACTAGGAAATGACTAATTGTTGTGATTTTATCCCAACACTAACTGAGAGAAGAAGAAAAATAAAAGCCACAAAAGAAACCAATGTAAAAAAGCCAATAAAGAAAAAAGAAAAAGAAAAATATAATTCTAAAAAAAAAAGATCATCTTAGGCTGAAAACAAAAGAGATTTCTCAGGTAAAAAAATAAAATAAAATAAAATTGCTAGAAGGTCCCTCACCAAGGCCAATCACCAAGACTCATCAACTTGATTGCCATCCCATTATTTTTAACCCACCGTCAAGCATATCATCATTCATTTTAAACAAAAAGCTTTGAGGTTGGACTTTAATTAACTTTAGCTTTTAAATTTTCTGATAATACATGTACAATCTTTGCTAATATATGTAATTATTATTATGCTCTTGTGTTAAGTATAATTTTTTTTAATAAAGGTTGAATGTAAATATAATAGTAATTATATATGTTAGCAAGAACTACAAATATATTGTCAAAAATTTGATAGACAAAATTTAGTTTAGGCCAAAAGGCTACAGTTGATGGAATTAACCCAACAAAAAAAGAGATATTGCTGAAAAATGAGTTCAAGAAAAAGGAAATATTTTCTATGGAATATATTCATTCTCTATGGAAGAAAAGAAATAAATAATTGATTAATGATCTAGGAGTATCTAAGTCAATTTGTATGCCACATAAGAAAGATGAAAAAATTTAAATGGATGGAATCCCTCTATACAAGAGGTAATTGCAATTTCTAAACTGTCAAAAAGCACATTGTAATCAAACCAAACGTCAAGAGTCTAGATGGAATTAATGATTTTTCTACATTCACATCCATCAATTTTATGATACTTATTTTTTTTTCTACAATTCAACTCTACTCTAGCTCCAACTTAATCAAACTCAACTCAATCACTTTCAAATTCAAGGTTTTATCTTTGGCAATTAGCAATTCATGGCAGAAGAGAAGACAACAAGACTAGTAAAAGTATATGCTTCTAACAATGGACGCACCTTTAGAAATTGGACTATGTATGCTGGCCTTCTAAAGATGTCGAACGATCTCAATATTATTTTTGGAAACCAAAGTCAAGTTCCATTAAAGTGTGCTCTTGCTAGACTGCATTCTCGACGAAGGAACTTTTAAGTTTAAATTCATTGATGGGGATCACGGCCGAGTGAGGCCTAGAGACAAGAGTCAAAAGAGCAGCTCAACCATACTTGAGCTTGGTATTCAATAACAACATCCAGGTTTTGACATTTTTAACATGCTCCAAACAAAGTTCATTCTAAAGGTCTTTTCATTCTCACAGGCTCATGTTCCTAGGAGTCTTTTTGTCTTCTCTTCAATCATCAATTGCTAAAGTTCCAATTAGTAATGCATTCAATTTTTATTTTTAGTTTTTGATATTTAATTTTTTATTTATGTTTTTATTTAAAAAAAACACAACAACCATTTTTTGATTTTGTTTTTATGGAAAAAAAAATATAAACTTGTTTGGTAACTATTTCTATTTTTTTAATTTTTTGTATCTATTTAAAAAATTTACAAAAAATTTATACTAATTCATATATGATTAATGTCGAACGCTAAGTTTTATTCATCTAGGGATCCTGAGTTCTGACCCCATTTGACGGTCCCAGGGTTCTAGCTATATCAAGGCAAAGCTGGGTCTTGGCCCTATATGGGCAGTCTCAAGTCCTGATCCTATCTGGACGGTTTGGGTGGTCCAGAGTCTCAACACTGACCATGCCCACTAGGATCTCAGCCCCATATGGGTGGTCTGGGGTCCCGGCCTCGACCGGAAGGTCCAAGGTGGCAGGATCCGCACTACCCAAGTCCTGCCTGTAGGATTTAATCACTCTGATTAAGTCCTTAAGCATTCAACAACCACATAATTAACAATTCCACAACCCAAACTTCTAGATGCCATAAAATTTAATAAAAAATTCGGCAGAGTTTGGTCTGTAATTGGAATATTCCCCAAATTATTTACATGTACCTGCATGTCCAAAACAATAATTTTACAACATTCTAGTGCACCAAACTTTACTATAATTCAGTAAACTCACAGCAGTATATCCATATACATAATCTCCATAATATAATTATAAAATTTGTATTACATAATATATTTCTATCATATTACCATTTAATACACAACTATCTCGTAAATTAGTACAATATAATTTCACTACTACTACCTTTAACTCGCTGCTCCAGCGCTTACTAAACAGTAGTAAGGTAAATCCAAGAACTACCTGAAATATTTTAGAATTTAATGGTGGGGTGAGTATTTACATACTCAGTAAGTAGAAACTAAATAGGAAAATAATATTTTCTTTCATACATAACGTATATATAAAAATTGGTTTATGCATGCAATCTCTTTTGAAAGTAGTTCATCTTCCAAATTTCAAAATATTCATATATTTATATATATATATATACATATTTAACATAATTAATATATCTGATTATATCAAAATGTCTTGAAATATTAAAACAACACACACAATCAATGCAACAAAATATATAAGGGACATTCAGTGAAAAGCCACAGAACATATATATACGAACACATCATATATATACCGGGCGGGTAAGCTAACCATTAAATCCCCAGTGAAAAGCCACAGACATATATGTGAACAAATCATCATATACTGAGTGGGTAATGACCATTTTTGTGAAAACCCTCGTCCCTTCATATATTCACACACATGTATGCGCTTCATAATCTCAGCTTGTCGTTATAACCCATCGCACAAGTATAAATAATATGGCGTCATAAACCATCGCCCAATCACTTGACGGCATAATCCATCGCCCAAGTATAAATAATCTCTCTACTTGGCGGCATATCACATCGCCCAAGTAGTCACCAAACATATCCAAAGTCAAACCTCCCTACCCGGGGACATAATCATCGCCCAGGTAGTCACCAACCTTGTTAAACCCTACTCGGCGGCATACTCATCGCCCAAGTAGTCACCACATACATATCATGCATTTATGAATTCACACAAAATAATTACATTCATAAATATTCACTTTAAATTCATAATTAAAGCATTCTTTTAAACACATGTATAAATATGGATGTATTTATCCCAATGGAAATAACAAAGTAATATATATATATATATATATATATATATATATATATCAATCTTTAAAAATATATATACTTGTAAAAATTATTTAATCACAAATATATTTCTTAATCATATAATCTTTGAATATATTGCCAAACCATAAAATATATGTATATATATTCATGCATTTACATATATATATATATATATATATATATTTATATATATGTGTTCCCACTCACAGTAACGTCGTGTTGACGTCTATCCACGGTTGATTGCTCATTGTTGTTCGACCGGAGTAGTTCCTTCCTCTAGTAATACAATAAAATAATATTACCAAATATTTTATTACCGTAATGTAAAATAAAACCTCATTTTTATTACCTATTTTCATCTTATGCAATTTTTCCCCTAATAACATAGGTTTATTAATTATATTTTTAACCAAATGATTTTTAGAGGTTAATATCTAAATTTTTATTCTTAATTTTCATCACAATTAAATTTCCAACTAAATTTATATCATCATTCACTTAAATTTTCCAATTAAAATTACTATCTTTCAACTAAATATAAAATCAACCTTCACAATTCCTCTATATCTCTTAATTATAATTTATTACATTAACTACAATCACAATTCCTAATCTATCATCATAATTTCATCAAAACACATTCCAAACACTCACAAATTTCCCTAAATTTCCATTCTCCAACTCTATACTACAATTCTTATCATTATACAATGTAATTAAGCATAGGTAACATGATTTACCTTCAATTGGAGCCAAAATTTCACATTTTCTCCAGAAATCCAAAAATCCCATTTGTATCATTTTTTGTCAAATCTTTAAACTATCTCACTAATCTTTTATTCCAACACTTGGGTTTTGTAAAAGAGTGAGAAATAAAGCTTTTGGTACAAATATTCCAGCGAGAGGTAGCCGGAATCTCTTTAAATCCGGTGAGAAGGAAATTCATCTAAACTCCCAAAAACTCACACCTAGAATGGCTTTTGGTTAAAACAAACCATTCCAAAAGTGTTTAAAATGCCTTAAAACCTATGGGTAAACTATTTCTAAGGTTGGTTTGGAGAAGATTTGAAGTGGATTGAAGTTTTTTTCTCTCAAAAGCTCCATCGGCAACAACAATGGGGAAAAAACCAGTCTTTGCGCGAGGAAGAAGGCTAGAGTCCTTAATTTCAAAATTTTGCCCCAAACTTCCAATTTTTCCCTTTCCATCTCTTCACATAAATATTTATTTTCAAGGGCAAAATGGTCATTTGTCATTTTATTTTATTTTCTTTTCTCATTTTTAATTTTACTTTCATTTATTTTTATTTTTCTTCTTATACTAACACTAATTAAATATACAAATTCATAAATTTTAATTCTAAATTTTTTTATTTCCTTTAAATTAAACTTTAAAACTAACAATATTTATTTCACTAATAAATATTTTCTTTATATCGTTAGTGTTATTAATTCTATTATTAACATAATTAACTCTAATTACTTTGCTAATCCCTATATAAGTTTTAGGATGTTACATGAGGTCCCAGCCCTGTCAGAGCGATCTCGGATACTGGTCCCATACGAGCAATCCCTAGTTCTAGACTCCATATAGGCGGTCGTTGGTTTTCGACCTATTTGGGTGATCCATGGTCTCAACCCTGTCTGAGCAGTACAGGTTCCAGGACCTGACTGGGTGATCTCGAGTTATTGACCAATCTAGGTGGTCTTTGATCTTGGCCCCATCTAAATGGTCTAACGTTCCAGACTTGAATGGACGATCCTGAGTACATGCTTGGTCCGGACTAACTTGGGTCTTGGCACTGTCAAGGACAAAAAAAATTAATCATGATCAATTTTTTTTAAAGAAAGTTGAAAAATATTTTTATTTAAAAAAATAAAAATAGTTACTATATGTATTTTTTTTTAAATAAAATAAAAAAATAGTTATCAAAATCAAAAATAAAAAAAGAATGATTTATCAAACAATATAACCAACCAATAGTAGTGACTTAAACCCCATAATCCCATTTAATTACTAATATTATTTAATTTAATTCCTATAAACATGTCTATTATAATACAAGTGGGTTAGTATGATTAAATTGGAGCTTATGTATGAGACAGAGAGAAAGGGAATATATATAGCCGAAAAATAGTTTATCAAAACATAAATCAATCACAAAAAATGGTGGGTATTAAAAAAAAAAAAAGTAGGGTGACTGGAATTAGTGAGAGGGAAAATAAAAGTCGATCAATTTCATGAAAGGAGATACAAATGGTTCGTATCGCACACTAAATTTATATTTATTTTCTTAAATTATGTGCAACGTCAAACAGAAGAAATAATCATCTTTCTTAATAGTTGATCAAAACATAAATCAATCACAAAAATGGTGGGTATTTAAAAAAAGAAAGAAAAAAAAGTAGGGTGACTGGAATTAGTGAGAGGGAAAATAAAAGTCGTTAATTTTTTTCAAAAGAGATACAAATGGTTCGTATCGCATACTAAATTTATATTTATTTTTTTAATTTATATGCAACATCAAACAGAAGAAATAATCATCTTTCCTAATAGATTGGCTAGAGCTTTTAAAGAATCTTTTTTGATGAATTAAAAGAATCTACTTTCGTAATAACGGATTTTTTTGAGAAAGACTATATAGTATTTTTATAAGTAATGAACCAAGCTTCTACAAGATGAGATAAAAGCAGAGATGCAAATTTGGGCCCTCTAGCCCGTTGTGAATTTAACATTTTGGATTCAAAGCGAGCTTAGATTGAAATTTTTTAGACTGGAAAAAAAATTTAAGCCGGATTAATATTTTAAATTTTAAAACTCAGTATTTACTTTTATGGATGCTAAGTTAGATTTCGAATTTAAAGCTTAATTAAGTTTAAATTTAGAATTCAAAATTTAATTTAAAAATATTTTTATATTATATATAAAAAATAAGAATAAAAATAAAAATAAATATTTTAATATTTTTATGTTCAAAATACATCATAAATTTAAATTCTAATAAAAAAATTAATTTTATTTTTAAAAGTTATAAATTTGATATTGTTATACATATCAAATAAAAAGACAATTCAATTATATAGCAATTTTTAAAGTTTAAACGGATGGTTGTTATACATATTTATATATATACATAATATCCATAATTGATTATTAACTTTTCATATTTTTGTTAATTTAATTTAGTTTATGATTCGAACTAATAGTTAATTAGACAGATAAAAAATTAAAATAAATTATATCGGATTTAAATTCAGATAGAAAAATTTCAGGCTGAGCTTTAGATCGGCCAAACTAATATTAGTCCAAATTATAATATTTGATCATAACATTTTTCCTCTCTCATAGTGTAATATTATGATCAAATAATTTGAAAAGTCCAACAAACACTACTAGAAAATAGGGTCATAGACGTCGGTGAAAAACCGACGTCTTAAGTATATATAGGACGGACAGTAAACCGTCGCCTAATGAGGTGTTGTCGATATTCATAAAACATAGACGACGGTTAAAAACTGACGTCTAAAACCACACTGAAGCCACGGGGCAAATATATAGATGACGGTTTAAGATTGGAACCGTCGTCTATGTTAAGTATAGACAACGGTTTCTACATAAAACCGTCGTCTATGTTTTTTTTTTCAGCGGCTTTTAAATAAATTTATACAAAATTATATTAAATATATTCTAATTACAAAACTCTTATAAAAAAATTGATAATTAAACCAAAACTCTCATATACAATTTTTCACACAATATATGCACGGTTCATACATATCATCAAGTTTAATACATATCATCGGGTTTCATATATATCACCGGATAATTTATACAATTTTCGATTATATACACAATCTACAAATTAACAACCAACTTAACAAATACATTCAATATTCAAACAAAATAATGCATTATATTCAATATTTAAACTTTTCAATGCACAGATTCAAACATTTTCACGGAATAATACATTCACAATTTGTTAAAAACAATTTAAATAGATTGCCGAGCACTAACATTAAAGTTTTTGGGTTAAAAATCACAAATATTATGTGAAATGAAGAAGTAATCCGACTACATTGGAAAAGATGAGGAACGGCGACTACAATGGAGAATATGAGGAACGGCGACCACAGTGGAGAAGAGGAGGAACAGCGACCATAGTGGAAAAGATGAGCAAACGGCAACCACAGTGGAGAAGATGAGCAAACAGCGTTGGGTGCTTTAGGGTTTTTAAAGAAGTGATGGCGGGTGCTTTAGGGTTTCTAAAGAAGTGAGGAAAAATAAGAGAATAATAGGCGTGTAAAGAATAAAACACTAAGTTAAAAGCGACGGACGAAAGCTAGGTTTGTCGTCTTTACCCAAATAACACAGCTACAAAATGCCATTGTTTTGATAAAGACGATGGGTCCAAAGCCAGGCCCGTCGTTTTTTAGTTTTTTTTGTTTACCCTAATTTAATCAACGACGACCGTTCCTTAAAGAACCGTCGTCTATTCTCTACAAAGATACACGTGGCAGCAACGTGAATGCCACGTGTCTTAAGAATTTATAGACGACAGTTTATAAAGAAACCGTCGTCATTGATTAAATTATAGACGACAGTTTTGTTTATAACCGTTGTTGATTTTTTTTTATACGACGGCCTGTCGTCTTTATTACCCACCAAAGTTAATAACCGTCGTATTAGTGTATCAACGTCGATTTTCTTTGTTAACCGACGTCTATATAAAATTAAGTGCGTCGTCGATATAGCTTATTTTTGTAATAGAGAAATACCAAATGAACCATAAATAAAAAAGAAAAAAAAAACCGAAGAAGCATAAACACATATCCATACGCATGTTTAAGTTAATTTGTCTGACGATAATAACACGTCTACATAAGTTATAAATAAACATTTTAAGTACACTACAAGATCAGTATTAATACTTCAAATTAACAACTGCAAATTGGTTGGTCTTTACTTAATAAGCAACGATTAAGGATGGCTGTGTCGACGACACCTTTGGAATTTAAAGCAACCACGGGTGTAAGGATTGGCTGCGACCGGAGGACCACCGTTGGAACAATGAGCTGGACGATTTTTTGTTCCTTTTGCATGGATCCAACACACCCGGATCTATAAAACGAGCTCCTTCAACATGGTTCACAAACACCATACTAAGCACAGCCAAACATATCATAAACAATGTCATTATGTTCATCGTTTTCATTTTATTGATCTTTGCCAAAAGGTCTATGCTTTCAAAAATCTCTGTTTAAAATGTGCATATTGTGGTAAATTTAATCTCATCCCTCTATATAAAAGTTAATTATAGTATAGGAAAGTATTTTTAGCTTTTTTTCGTTCTTTAAAATAGAATATGAAAACTAATTTATGTTTTCAAAGCTAAAACAATATTATAAGTGTCTTGATTGATAACCGTTTTTTAGTTTTGTTTTGTTTTGACAAAATATATAGAAACTGTAAAGGATATAAGAAGATATGGAAAAGATAAGCTATATATTTCGTATTTCTTATTTAATCTCATTCTTCTATAAACTTTTCAGAGAAATGAGACAGAATTAATTGGGTCAAAACTTTCTTTAATTAATTGAGGAGGAAATTCTTTAGAAAATAGCGAAGAACACAAAATCAAATCGAAAATCAGTAAATATAAAAAATAAGAAATGTTAATATATTAGAAATGTCTATTATATGTAATATTGTATGACTACCAAACAAATATCTTAATACTACAGGGCTTGCGCTAAAAAATTACATGATTTTGAGAGCTCATACTGATCATAGTAAAAGCTTTTATTTATAGCTAATGACTAAAATTGATAGGTGTGTGTGTTCTTATTTGTCTAAAACTTTAGACAACAAAAAAAATCGGATTTTACCAAAAAAATAAAATAAAATGGATTTTAAGTGACAAAAGACAAAGTCACTTTTGGCACGGCAAAAGGGTTTTATTTTTTTGGCACGGCAAAAGGGTTATAAGCGATAAAAACAGTCTCCGTCACATTTGAATGTTGAAGTATTTAAATGTGTGACAAACTTGTATTTATCTCAATATTTTGTAAGTGAATGCCTCAAAAATTTAGGAGGGAAAATTCTTTTCTCGAATTTTTTTTGGGTTGATAGTGAAAATTCTATACTTTGTCATGGATTTAGTAATATATATATATATATATATATATCTATATATTATCCATATTATTGTGACAAATTAACAGTGCCACAGAATACTCTACAATATATTTAAAATAATTTCTTAAAACATTGTGACTAAAATGGACTTTGTCACCTATCAGAGATGAAGTATTTTATTGTGTGACAAAATTCTGTTTGACCGACTGTTTTGTAACTAATTGACCAAAAATTTTAAGCGGCAACTTTTGTTTAAGTGACTTATATTTGACAAATTTAAACAAAACATAAATCCTCTTTTGCAAGGGACGACGCCGTTTAACTCCATTTCAGCGTGTTTAACATATTGTTGATGTTATTCAACACTTGGAAAAATTTAGCTAAGTCAGAAGAGCCGAAGGAAGAGGTAGAGCACTTAAGCCGACCAAATCTACCCCAAACCCTCTCAAATCTGTCTCTCTTTCTAGGGTTTTTGTCTCTCATTCTCTCTTTGATTCTTCCTCATTATCATTCATCAATTTCAAGCTCCCATTTTCATTTCCTGACTTGTTAGAGCCCTAAATTTCTCTCTCCGATCTTCCTCAATACACTCACTTCCCAAGATTTGCCGTGCATTTATGATGCCACCCAGTCAAAAGAGAAGGTGCCCTAAAATCATGGTCTTCTGTGACTCCTTAGTCTTAGCTCCCATTGAAGTCGTTCCATACCTCAAGACAAGAGCCAATGGTCGGCCCAGATTGAAGCGAGAAGACTGTAAGTGCACCAAACATGATCTTGCATTCTCCCAATTGAAGGTATTTCTGATACCCTCTCTCACTCTCTCCATTGCCCATGTGGAACTCTGTTTGATTCGGTTGGATTGTATCTAGGTTTTGTGGATCTGACATGGGATTTAGGAAATTTGTATAGAAAAGGGAAAGAATGTGGTTTGTCAGAGGTAATGCTCGGATTCCCTTTGATTTTTTACTATGGTACTTTTCCTTCAATTACTCTGTTTGTAAATGCTTCTTTGCAGTTAAGTAAGGGAAAATGGGATTAGGAACCGTGGAATGTCCAAATTTCTTGCAAATAGAAAGTCAGTGGCTTCTTAATTTGTTTGGGTGCATTGATCCCGAGAAATTTTTATAGTGATTAGCAAGAGTGATTCTTCTGTATTTAACAATTAATGGTACGAGGTCATGATTTGCAAGTGAATCATGGATAAGGATGGTAGTTAGGATCCTCGTCAAAAGGCATGCATCTCCACTATTTTTTTACTTTTTTATGTTTTGGGTCAAAGTGGTTTTGCATTTATAATATTTGGGAATGTGAATTGTTAACCAAAGATATGTAAAGCTGATTATGGTTCTTAACAGATCTTTGGCAAAGGGGATTATCACTTTATTATGGATAGGTGCTTATTATAAATTGTTCTCGTTTTATTTGTGTACTTGTCTGGGTGTAGAGATATTTGGGCAAAAATGTATATAGTTAGAACGTAAAGACTGAGGGATTTTTTTTTCCCTGTTGCTAAATAAAATAAAAACCTTATAAGTTAGAACAACAGAAAACTTGATGCTGAATATATTATGTATATTGACTTTTCTTAGGCCAGGAAATGCTGAGTTTAGAATGAGTGGGTATCTCTTTCCACAGGTTTAAGGAAGGGGCAAAGCAATTTTTGATTAGATGTTGCACAGAACCCAAATGATATGAAGGATTCTGTTTGGTGATTTTTATGTCAATCTCAATTGTTTGGAGTTGATCAAGCAAGGCAATTTTTTCTTGTGGCAAGTCTGTTTTTTATGTCACCAATAAATCATAACCTTATCTATTAGAATCAAGAAAATAAGATGAGTTAGTACAATATATTTTGTTAAAGCTATCCAATGGAATGGTTATGTTGTTTGTATATGCAGCACATATGTATGCCAACAATGGAACATCTATTCTATAGAGGTAGCAAAGTGGAGCTTTTTTCTTTTTCTTTTATTTATTTTCTTATCCTGACTAATTGTTGTACTGTACACTGTGTGACTTATTGTTATCTGATGCATGGGCATTGGTTCTCTTTGCAACTTTTTTATGTTTAATTACTATGGCATATAGTATCATACCAGTAATATTGAAGGTAGTTAATTTGAAAGCTTATCTAAGCAGCATAGATATAATTTAATCTCCATGGCTGTTATTTTTTATGTTGTTATATTTTTGCAGCATTGTTCTTTTGCATGGACCTCCTGGAACTTGGAAAACTTCTCTATGCAAGGGACTGACCCAAAACTATCTATTTGATTTAATTTCAGGTTCATTTATTCATTCGTCCACTGAATATATATTCCATTAAATGTATAATGTACATGTATTCGTAGCATGATTACTTATTATTTTTTGTTTTAAAAATACCCACAATGTCAGTTGGTTGAAGTTAATGCACATTCTCTGTTTAGTAAATAGTTCTCCGAGAGTGGCAAGTTGGTATGTAGTCACTACTGCAATTCTTTTTTAATTTACCCTGTTTTGGTTGTGATACTTTTGCTTGCTTTCTCTGGACTCTCACTGTCCCCTTTTTTCTGTTTATTTATTAATAGTTTTTTTTCAATATTGGTTAGTTATAGAAAGTTCTCTCACTTTTATTGAATAATGGGAAACATGATTTGATCTTAGACAAGCTTGCAGCAAAAGGGAATGATAAAATTGTAGAGTAAGCTTGTTTATCTTTGTATCTCTCAAATTGTTTTGATGTTTGTTGAAAAAGCATTCAAGATATCTTTGGAATATGGCTTCTTCTGCTTAATGGCTAGGAGTAAGATAAGTAGGACAGTACAATGAGAATTGAGCAACAATTTAATCTTTTGGACTTCGTTAATGTGTTGTGGTACTAGTTTTATTCTTTTTTTGTATGTTGCAGCTATTATGTGTGTATTGGTAGAAATCCAATAATTTGAGTAAGCAATAGTTCTGTTAGTTTACTTTTTATAATTTTGGAACTACTTCGATGCTATGTTCTAAAGTTTTATATATTAAGCATTTATTTTAGATTACTTCTACTGTGTATTGACAGGCTTATTTTAGATTTGATTTAGGGTAGTAAGAACCATGGTTGTTGAATAATTTAATTGATCATTGTTTTGATACGGAGGAAATGCTTGATTGATGAAGAGTAGTTTTGTTGGCAATAGGGCATTTTATCTTGCTTAGGGCCACCAATCCTTACTAATTTTGATGTCAACTTTTTGTTGAAATATTCACTTCATTGATTAGTTCAAGGAAACCCTGATAGTTCAGTGTTCTAATTCTATAAAAACCCATTCTAGTGGCCACCAAAAGTGAACCCTTTGATGTAGCTGTGATCTCATAAATTTATACTTTGACTGCCTTGTCACCACTATAACTACCAGAAAATCATTGTTTCACACATAAATAGTTAATTACACCAGAAACTAGTAAACTAGTTTATGTTATGGACATGACCACTTTTATTTACTTGACATGTCCTTATTCTACACTTGGTATCTTTACTTGACATTTCCTTATTCTATACTTGATAGCTTTACTTGTCCTAAATCATTCATTTTTTCTTATTATATAGGATCCTTGGATACTTGGTATGCAAGTAACTGGGCTTCAAAAGCAGATGCTAAACCAAAATTCCCCCTATATCCTGCCGGACTGGAACACCTAGCCGCTCCATCCCCAAACACTTAAAAAAGCATCAAATCTGAACCGCCACATCTTACGGAGTCAAGAGCAAATCGTGCTCCGAGTCTGAAGGTACATCCAAGCTTGAGACATCTTGATTCTTGGACATTTTAATGCCATATGACCTACCCGATTACAAGCTGTACAAAATGCTGGTCTTGCCCATGTACAAATTACTTATTTCTTTTTCTCTATTTGGATTTGGCCCATTCCTAGAACAAAAATCTACTAAACTAAATCGTTCGCAAGGATATTAGGAGCAATGTTCGAGTCTAGAATATTTTATCCAAGATTCAGTGCATGAAGATTTGGACTAAGGATTATGAATGAGTAGGAAAGGAATTTTATTTATGTTTGGGGAATGTGTATATAACCATAGTGTTTATTATATTATACAAAGAATGTGGTACAACTACATACTTACGTATAATACAAAGAATGTGAATAAAAAATAAATAAAAAATACATACTCTGACATACATAGAAAACAAACAATATGATAAAACTATATAGAAAGATATAAAGCAAGACAATCGATTCACATTATGCTTTAATCGCAACTTGAACAGCCTACAAGTATGATACGTATGCACAATAAAATATATAGTTGATCAAACTAAATGAAATGAAATCTGGCACCATTAGGCTTATTGGGCATATTGCGTATACTTTTCCCAAATTAATTTGGGCTTTATTAAAGGGTTAGATACGGTAAGCGAAGCAAATTTAATAACTAAACTGCAAACTTATCAATAAAAAAAACAAAAAACAAAATAAAACCTGAAACTAATAATAATTCTTTAATTACTGCTATATAATTAGCTAACAATGGGAGATGTAATGTTCGAATTCATAATATTAATGCTTGATATCTTAGCAGCAATGCAAAAGCTCGATGAACAATATATAGTTGCTGAAGAATTATGAATTTATTGATATATATATTTTCACCAAAAAAGAGAGAGAGAGAGAGAGAGAATATATATTTATATATGTATATATATATATAGATCAAATATAGTTGAACATAAACCGTAAAAATGGGTGGAGGTATGAGCAAATTTTTCAATCTGATTCTAAAACTTTTACTCTCACCATATGCTTTTTGGGACTATAAATAGAGACAGAAAAATGATGCAAATTTTTGTATCATTCACATCCACCAATTGTGCGATAATACAAACATGTTTTTCTACAATTCAACTATGTTCTAGCTCCAACTTAATCCGACTCAGCCCCATCATTTTCGAATTCAAGGTCTTATACTTGTCGATCACCAATAGATAGCAGAAGAGAAGACGACAAGATTGGTGAGAGCATATGATTCTAACAACGGAACCACCTCTAAAAATTGAACCATGTATGGTGGCATGCTAAAGATGTCAAACTCTCAATGTTGTTTATGGAAGCCAAGGTCAAGTTTCATTGAACTGTGCTCTTGTGCCTCTCATCGAGACTTTGCAGGACTGCATTCCCGACCAATGAACTTCTATGTTTAAATTCTTTGATGGGGATCGCGGTCGAGTAAGGCCTAAAGACAAGAGTCAAAAGAGCAGCTCAACCGGACTTGAGCTTGGTATCTATTAACAACATTGAAGTTTTGACATTTTCAGCAGGCTCCAAACAAAGTCCATTCTAATGGTCATTCCATTCTCATAAGCATATGGTCTCACAAATCTTGTTGTCTGCTCTTCAATCATCAATTGCTAACTAACCATAAATAGAAGTGACTTCAACCCCACAATCCCATTTAATTACCGATATTATTCAATTAATTTCCTAGTTACATTGCTACTGCAATAAAAATGCTCCGAAATATAGTTGATTAGAACATAAACCGTAAAAATCGGTGGAGGTATGAAAGAAAAGTGATGGAAAATAGAAGTCCATCAATTTCATAAAAATTAAGAGATGCAAATGGTTAGTATTCCAAAATAAGTTTATATTTATTTTCTTAATTTATGTGCAATATCCAACAGAGGAAATAATCGTATTTGCTAATATATTGGCTGGAGCTTCAAAAGAATCTACATTAGTAATATCGGATTTTTCAAGAATTAAGAGATTGTCTAGTATTTTTATAAGTAAATTAAGAGTTTAGGGTCTTTAATAATCTTACCCTAAGAAAGAAAAACAAATAAACAAAATAATTAACAGAAAAAACATGGAAAAATTATATAGCACGGAAAAAAAGAGAGTAGAGAAAGTGAACCACTGATGAATCAAGCTTCTTCGAGATGAGACTGAATTAATTGTGTCACCACTTTGTTGATTAATTGAGGAAGAAACTCCTTCGAACATAGCTAAGAACACAAAATCAAACCGAAAATTTGTAAATATAAAAATAACAAATGTTAATATATTAAAAGTTAATATTAGAAACGACTATTTTTGTCACTGACATTAAAGCAGGGAAAGAAATTGATTATAACCAAGAACAAAACAAAAGTTAATCTTCATTATTCAATAAACAAAGATAAGAATCACAACCTGATTGATTTAACAAAATAGAGACCATGAACAAAAAGCATAGTATATGTAATACGATACCAAGAACCCATTTAAAGAAGATAGAGACCAAACAAACAAGTCAATTCTGCACAATACCGATTTTGCGCTTTAGAATTACATGATTTTAAGAGCTCATAATGATCATAGTAATGGTTTTTATTTATAGCTAAATGACTAATAGGTTTGCGTCCTTATTTGTGTAAAACTCTCTTTTTTAGAGTTTGGATTATACTTCTAATCCTCGTCCGATATGAAGTCTTTAAAATATAGACTCTTTGTCGATTGGTTAAAAGAAAAGCAGTTCAATTTTCTTGTTCAAACCATGTTATCCCAATTATCAAGTTGGAAAAAAAAAATATATATATATATATATATATTACCAAAAAAAATAAAAAATCTGCTCTGTTTATTCTTTGCCGTCTTGCATTTATATTTTAATTGCAATGTTTATCCATATTAAAGTTTTATTACATTATAACTTTTTGATGTAAGATTATTTCAATCGTCCATTATCTTATATATTATTATTTTTATATAAATTTGGTTTATTTGCAGCGGTTCTTTAGAATATCCGATTTTTTCAAAACTTGCAGAAGCATACAAAATGCAAGGGGCCCATTATTTTTAGATGTTAAAAGAGGGACAAAACAGTAATTCCATTCTCACCGTCAAAGTCAAAACCTTCCAAATCCCCCTCTCTGATTTTAAGAGCTCTCTCTGTCACCCTTCTTTTCTCTTATTAACTTTCACTGAGCTGCAATTAGAAGAAAAAAAAAAAAAAAAAACTAGGGACGACTCATAATGATGTTTTAATAAGATTTAAAAAGTTGTTTTATTTTAATCAAATAAAAAAATTATTATAGCTAACGAAAGAGAATTTTTTTTTGGGATAGCATATATGCAGTGGCGGAACCAAGGGCCCAAAATAGGCATGGAAAAAAAAATTGCCACGGTCCCTGCTCAGAGAGACCCACGTTGCGTTTGGAGCAAGTGAATATTTGAGTATGTTTTTGGTTTTCGCTTCCTGAAAACCATGCTTTTTTCTCTTTCTCGTGATCAATATTAATGGCTTTGACCAATACTTTAACTTCGCACCTTAATATTTCCCACCCACGTTAGGTTGATGGGTGATGAAGACGGTGGCATCGGCGATGGTGATGATCATGAAGAACCCATAAATGAATCCGGCGACATGTTGAAAAATTTGCTTCCATTAAAACCTGATTCGAGACCTTTTTCTTCTCAATTTTCTTTTTAAAAGAGCCAATTCTGTTTGGTTGCCGGGAAATAAGAGGGAAAGGAAAGAAAATATAATGTGAAATCAAAATGACGATTTTGCCTTTCAAAATTATGGCACGTGAGGCTTAATGTCTTAAAATGACGGGCTCGTTACATTTTGAATGCTTTTGGATTTCAAAAGATAAGAAACTATTAGTGCCTAAATTCAAAACCACACAGAGCAAAGTGCGATAACTGTGATATTTCAATAGTTACTGTTGCAAATAAACCTATATATTTAATACATATAGTGAATTTATAACACTTTTAACTACTTTAATTGCATATATATAGTTTTTCTATAATAAAAATATTTTTATTTGTTGTGGCTGTTTTTCGTCTCGGGCTGGGCTCCTCGGGTACCTGCAAAACCGGAACCCAATCGGTTAGGGGGGCGCCGGTGTGGTGGCCGGCGTTTCCCCTCCGATGCTTAAGTAAGTGATCATCCCTTGATTATCAGCTCAAAACCATGAAAGATGACTGAAAAAATGGTCAAAACAGGGGGGCAGGGGGAGCCAAACTTAGAGGAGAAAGGGCAGGAAAAGATCTTTTTTCTTGGGAGAGTCCAGGCGGGAGAGAAGCTATCCGGTTTGCGTGAGGTGAGGTAGATGGTGAACAGTGATCTTGGCTTTATTAGGTAATGTAATCATCACATGAAAATGTCAAATCCCCTTCCATTTCCCCAAATGCATGCCTTAGTGGTCTCCAAATCCACCAACTCAAGGCAGCCGGATTTTTAGGAGAGAAGAGAGGGAGAGGGTGGCGGTTAGGTGGGAGTTGGTGGTGCCTTGGGCTGCGTGTGGCTCCAGATTCGGCTTCCCAAGAGAGGGAGAGAGTGGCGGTTAGGTGGGAATTGGTGGTGCCTTGGGCTGCGTGTGGCTCCAGATTCGGCTTCCCCCTTTTGCCCCTTTTATCACTTACCTCATAACTTACACATGGAGGGTCAGGATTAATCCACTGATGGCCTGATGTCCCAGATGGGAGACAAGTGTCTCTACCCAAGTTTATGGGCTTAGGAAGTTCTCTGGGCTTAGGTGACCCACCACATTGTTGGGTATTTAATTTAATACCCATGATTACTAGGTATTGGGCCCAAATGGTGGGTAAAAATTCCCACAACATTATTTTTTAAAATGAAGATAAAATATATTACAAAAAAGGTAAAATTAATTTAGACTATTAAATTGAAACCAAACGAAAATTATGAAAAAATAAATTATAAGGAAAATTATGTTTCTTCCCATTTTTATCCCTACGTTGAGAAGGTGTCCTTCATCCCCATTCTTGCTTATTAATAAACAAATAGATCTGGAGAGAGAAATTCACTGTCTGTTGCTTTTAAATAAGCAACCAACAAAAAAAAAATCCTAGAATTCCCCCTCTAATTTTCAAGCTTTTTGAAACAATTATATATATATGTATATATATATATATATATAACAAGTTCTTAAATTGACCATATAGTTTTACTATAGAAATTACCTTTTTAAGATATTAGATTGCTTCAAAATTTAAAAAATTTACATTATCATCAGGTGTCTACATGGGTTAATTTGCCCAAATAAACTTTTAGCATCTCAGCAAACTGATATTGGATCAATTATTGTCTTAATTTACGATGTTGTATCACTTCAAAAGCTGAAATTTAAAAATTACTTTTGTAATCATATGGTATTACATTGTTAAATTTACCCAAATAAACTTTTAGTATATTATTTAACTCATATTGGATCACTAATTGTCCTAGCCTTCGACATGATCCAAAATCATCATGTCAATCTGATGTAAATTTGACTATATATATATTTAAATCTAAAATAATTTACACAATTTTAAGGTTATTAAATTTGGGGACCTACCAATTTTAGTAACTAAAATAGTTTGTAGATTCACTTAGCTTCTAAACAATTAGGAATCTATAATATATTAAACATGAAAACTAAAATTCTAGAAATTACCTTCCTAAATTATAATGACATGGTTACATGGCAAGTTTTAAAACTAAAAATATTGTAATTAATAGTTTAAAACTTTTATCAAAAAATAATTAATGGGTTTTTTTTTTTTTTTGATAGAAGAAAAATTAATGGTTTAAAACTAGAGCTTTAAACAGGCTAGAGTAGTTTGTGATCGGTTTTCGATCAGCTCGACTTTAGATCGTGCAAACTCGAGTAGCCATTAAAATGAGTCAATCTTGAACAAGAAATAAAGCTCCCGAGCCAGTCTTAAAAAAAATGAAGCTCATGAATAGCTTGTTTTGATATTTATATATGTCTATATATAAATTGTTTTATTAATTTAAACATACTAAATCCATATAATACGTAAACAATATTATAATAGAATAAATAAAAATTATTAATAATTTAAAGTAAAAATAAAAATTAAATAATATTAAATGTTCAAATTTTTAAATTTTTGAATTTAAATGAGCCGAGTCAGCTAAACTCAAACTTTTCATAAACAATCCTAGTGAATGTTGAGCAAGTTGCTTCAAAAATTTTTGAGCTTGAGCACTCTTCCAATATGTTAACCAAGCTTGAAAATCATAATACACAGCTCAATTACACCCCTACCTAAAACTAAATTTTTAGTTGAGAAAAAAGTGTTATTTGTGACGGAAAAGCATTGTGAATGATGATTTTTCATCACTAAAACCTATCATCTGTGATGGAAATTAAACTCTTATCATACTATATCGAATACAATTACATAATTGTGACGACAATAACGTTACCGTTACTAAAAATTCAAAAAAATCAGCGCCGTTGAAATTTGAATTTTCAATGAAGCATTAGTGACGAAAAAGAATGTTGTCGTCACATTCTGTAAAAAACAATATTTTTTAATTATGTAGATATAAAACTGTGACGATTATGGCTCTGTTACATTTGCATACATACATAACAGTGATGGCATAAAGCTATCACAAACATATGGATGTTCAATCCTAGCCCATCTTACCGTAGACCTCCTTGCTCGTAGAAATCAGTCAAGAGAAACCCCGAATGCCCATTTGAAATCCCAAAATCTGACATCCTTGCTCGCAGAAATTGGCAGAGAGAAACCAAAGAAACTGGAATCGCACCACTCATGGCACCACTCGCCGTTCGCAGAGGCCGATTTTGCGTTGCACCCTTCGCACCGCCGTTCGCACCATTTGAAATTGCGTTCGCAGAGGCAGAGAGAAACTCGAGAAACCAGAAAAACCGTCCCTTCGCTCCAGCTCGCACCAGCAGGCACTGGCTCACACTAGCATGCACTAGCTCACACCCTTCTCACCACTAGGGAAACCGTTCCCATCTTTTCCCTTTCTCTCTCTCTCACTGTGCAGCTATTGAAAGCCATTGTTGGACATCAAACCCTCTTTCACCTAAGGTCAGCCAAAGTTTCCTATGTTCTCTAATTTGCTTATGAAATGCGAAATTTGACTGAGATTTTGGCATAATGTTTGTGTTTAAACATTTTCCATATACATATATATATATATATATATATATTCTTATAGTTTTCTTCGAAACCCACATCCTATATTTAGCAATCCACATGGTTATGAATTATCAACTGCTAATCATGTTGAGCTAGTGTTGTTGTTGGGTTTGTTATGGCTCTAAATGCAAGGAGGATTAATGATTGTTTCAATAATTTTGAAGCAAGTATATTTCTGTTTGGATTCTTTAAAGATTAATTATTTATGAAACTTTAAATCGTTATGTCCGTACTACTAAATCAATAAATGTTTTAAAGAAATCATTTATATTCTTAATGAAGATTTTGTTCAAGCATAAGGTTAAACTATTTGACAAAAAAACATTTTTCCTTGGTTCTTGTCCATCTACTCATAGAATACGTTAGTATTGTGCAACCCATTTTGATAAAATCAATTTCCTTTGGTTAATACTACCATCATGGTGACTAGTGATCAATACATTGGATGTTTATAAATTATCTGGACACTAGTGATCAATTTCCTTTGGTTAATATCACCTCTATGTGTACCATTGTCTAATTGTTGATTGCTGCAAACGTTAAGGTTTGTTTATAACAATCGCAAGTAACTGTGCTATATCAAAGTTTGTTTACAATAATCTTAAATACAATTTGGTATTTTACAGGATGGTAAATTTTGTGAAAATTTCATTTGGGACGATGAATTACAATCCAATAGCTCAAATTCGGAACTAAATGCTAATGTTTGAGAATTGAAGTCCAATGTAAATGCCATATTTAATATTTTAATTGAAAAGCAAAAAGAATACAAGCATAGAACTCTTATGAGACAAAAAATTGTTGATTATGCATCTATGCTTATTATAGTTTTAGTAGTTGTTTTATTTTTTATAAAGATAATTTAGAATGTTCTATTTGCAATTTAATAACTTTTAGAGGTAATTATATACCTATGTATTTTGAGAACCAATGTATATTGTGATCATTGTTTGGTTCTTATGTAAGTTTCACTATGAGAGGAATATCTACCAAATAGATTTTGGGAGAAAAATAGAATAAAACTTTAAATAATAAAACATAATTATCAAGTTGTACATATGCTAAAACATAATCATCTGTCACCTCATGCATATGCTAGAAGAAATTGAAACCGAGACCCTACAAGACAAATACCACCTTATAATTGAGACTCAGATCAAAACATTCAATGATGGAACTTATAAATAAATAAGTTGCACAATAAAATAAGTTGAGGACCATCCAATGAGGACCATTCATAGTGAAACTATCCACAAAAGCATGGAAAAAATCCTGCAAAATCCTGCAAAATTACTGAATTCCAATCTGATAATGGATTCCCCTCAAATACAGAAGTTGCTGCAAATGATGCTTGCTATAATGCTTACATATGCATCTTTACCCCAAGTGAAGGATCAATTATGCGAGTTTATATTTATATTCATGAATATAAAATTCCCAATTGTTTGATTTTCATATGAATGATATCCTTAAAACTTAAATCTTCCTTCATTAAAACTTCCAGTGATCTAACATTCAAAGCCTGTAAAAAGTAGTACCCAAAAACCATGATATCCTAAAACACAAATAAAAACAGAAAAAAAAAAAAAAAAAAA